>JAWPEI010000044.1:0-307500 GCA_035578085.1 Solanum pinnatisectum
TTTCCTTGTATTGGCTAATGTGGAGTGGTTTCAAGTACAATGTCAATATTATATTGGAATCACGTATGCATAAAAATCGAGCCAAATCATCCCATATGCCAAACTTACCGCAATATCCTAACATATACGTAAATCCATTCGGGATGCAATTCTCACTAAGCTTTCCTCTGCATAGGCCATGAGCGTCCTCTTTGCCATCCGTGACTCTCAATTGATTTGTAATATCTCTTCAAATGAGCTATAGGGGTCTCTGTGGACTAATGTGATTTCTCAAACTTTGGGGGATTTAAAACCAAATGTGTAAATGAACGTGGGAAACATGCACAAATCACTAAACGAGTGCCTTTTAAGAGCTCCTCTTTAGTCCCCTACATATCTCTTATACTTCATTCCAAACTCTTCAGGCCTTCTTAGCCATTTCTTAATGCCTCGTTTCTAATTGTCTTCTCAACTTTGAAAAGCGTGAACCAAACTATCATTAATCACGCAGTCCTGTGATAAGAGTTTGGAATTTTAAAGAGCCTGGCCTTCGCGGTGTATCCCTAGTCAGCGAAGAACTGGGGGACAAAGGATTATTGCTTGGATCTGGGGCACCATTGTTGATTTGGAATGTTATTAGTCATGCATTGCCACAAAGAGTGGATTACTCATCAAGAGCGTATCGGCTCATGAGCACTGCAGGTTCCAAACGAACGCTGGATGTGGTTAAAGTACGTAGCTGAAATCCAGTGGATAAATTGGATCATTGGTCGATACTTGGATAGAGGGTGGCATATTTGTATTTAGATAGTCGTAACAAAGTCGACGGAGCTTCGGGTCTAATTATCCAAGCTTCCAGACATCTCTGCCATTTGTCAGTGCCTAATACCCTTACCTCTCTCGCTCAAGATGACTGCCGCTTCTTGTGAAGTCATCCCGTCTTAAATTCTCTATCATTGTCCGACTCAAGCTTTCCGCCTTTGTGGGTCATTTTCTTTTTCCTTTCGACTTTGTATTGTAGGACGGGATGCCGCGCTTAATCCACAAACCAATCCAACTTTTTAAGCCAATACGCTCGCTTTCTCTCTCTCTCTCTCTCTCTCGAATGGAGTAGCAAATAATTAGTGTTGGAAATTAGTGCACATTGCATCCACATATACTTACTTTCTGATATAAGACTTTAGTGTTTCATCCCCAATCTTATCTAAGCATTTTTCTCCCTTTAGTTATTTTTGTTAAAAAGCGTTTGATCAAACTCTATCAGAGTTGCCTATGTATCATGTTGGTGCACTAAAATGAATCCGATCCGTTCCTAGGTTCGAGAATATACATTAACTCTTTTTGTTTTGTTTTTATAGATATATACATAAAGATATATACATTACATATTTATATATATTTATTCATTTACATTTACTAATCTAAAAAAATGAAACCATATATGTTTACAACTTCTAACACATATCATTTCAATATTTGGAACATAAGTAGGTAAAGATTTATGAGAAAATCACCAAACAAAAGTCAATAACTTGAACGTATTATCTAATCTAGACAAAGTGTAGAAATATAGAATGAAAATAAAGTTAGGATCTCTTAACTAAAGAAATAATCTACACTACCTGAAAACAAATGTTTGTATCAGACACCTCATATCCCAAAGACAGCAAATGTGGGCATGCTTGCATCCCATATGCACGCCATGGAGACGGTGGTCTTAAAACGACCCCGCATCTTAGATATATATCTTAAAATGGGTCATGGGCGTACTAAATAATTCGTGTACTTTCCAACCAAAAATTATTCACGGTTCATCTTCGATAATCTAAAACTCATTTTGGGCAAAGGAGATAAGCCAAACGACGTACTTTCTTGATCAAAGTAAATTGCAAGTCTCGATTCCCATCCTCATATATGTTGATCACGGAGGCCACCTCATTTCTCTAGCATTGTCTTTCTCAGTCGAGACCGTACTTATTTCCTCTCAAGTCTCTCTCCCTTTCAATGGATCCACCTGAGCCTCTCTTGATCAAAATTTATCCGACTTTTTTGATCACATGTCCTCAATTGTTATTGTCGAGATACCTGCAAGTTTTGCAAATCTTGTTCTCCTCTTTAATACACTACCGATTAACTCTCTGTCTCTCTTCGGAAAGCAAGGTTTCTCCTCCCGACTTGCCTCTATTCTTTCCTCTTCAAACCCCGCTTGTCAAGTTAAGTTAGATGGCTCTACGAATGAGCTCTAAATTTTGTTCTTAACTCACGATTTTCAGCAAGGTAATCGCTGATAGCCAACTCCATTCTTTATTGGCTCTACTCTCAAATTTCATGGTCTATTGGTTTTTTAGAGATCTCTCCAAATTTAACTTGTAATGCAGGTTGTTACTCAAGCCAATTGGGAGTATTCCGCAGAGTTATTCTATGTGTGTCGTTAGCTTTAAATCCATCATTCCAATTCTATGACTAAAACAAAAATGCATCCCAACTTTTTTGGGCCAATCCTTCTGAGTGGGACCTCTGGTCAAACTGTTTGACACAAAATCTTTATATCCTCTATAATAGTGTGAACTTGACGCCTAACTAATGTAAAACCCGCAATGGGCACGTATGTTGCAAATACACCCTAATACCTATTAACAATAAAAAGGGCAATAAACTCAAGACATATGTGTATAATCAAAGATCTCAAAGTGGAACCAAGGATAATTCCAAGTGATTCTTTATCTTCCGTTAGCATGAGCTAAAAATGTTCCACCAAAGCCATCGGGAGCCCTTCCGACATTCTCAGATTCACCCTTTCGCATGACTTCAGTAATGTAATCGCTTTCCATAACTGAATGAACTTTGCCACTGTAGGAGGCTCAGGAAAATGTTCTACTATCCATAGTTAAAGCAAAGATGTTGCATCCTCAAAGAAACATTTCCTTCTCGCAGCAGATGCTAAAGCACGCAGTAGGTATCAACCAAAATCATGGGGACGATGGTATAATTATTTTTCTCACCAACACATTCACCACTCCCAGCCAAACGTATGTTAATCTTCTCCCACCGCTCTGGACAAATCATTGTTCCTAAAAAGCTACCATAAAAGCAAAACTTCTATCCTCTTTCCATGTTTCAAAACTTCCTTATTGTTGAAAGTACGTCCTTCCAAATTTCTTTCGAATCTATCTTCCTTCCATACCTATCATACAAATATTGTAATTCGATCTAACCTTTGTCTAATGATTCCTCCCTGATTTTGCAAATGTTCAAGTAAGTTGAAAAAATTTGTTGATGGATATGCCCTTAGGGCATATAAGCCTCTTGACGTGTGTGTAACTCACTCAACTCGGTAAAGTCACAATCATATTTCTCCAAGGTCAGTCATTTCCTTAAATTTGAGAAACGAAAACATTATTAAGTGAGATCCTAAAAGAATACAATGGTACTTCGATCACATCTCTCTTAGGTTCCTACTTGCATGATTCTAGTCAAGAAAGCCAAAATTATACCTTTGTTGTAACAACCCCATGTTATCTCCTGTAAATTCATGCCCATACAATCGCAAGGGAGGCACCTACAACCCAAGTGGTACATTTTGAATCTCTTTCTTTCTCACACTTTCCATGATCGGAATGAACCATGTCAGGTGCCTATGGAAAGATTGAAAGCCAACAAATGCTCATATTTAGGGATACTTAATTTATGGACCTCTTATAGGCTTAAAAAAGAAAAAACATGTGTGGAACTCATATAAAATGACGAAAGTTATTTTTCGAATCTAAGACTTCAAGAGAAAGGTGAAAATAAACACTTGTATTTATAAAGTGCTAGAATACATTTTGAACATGTTTATTCACTTGAATAAATCAGACTTAGAGCACATGTATTAATAATAATATCTAATTTATTTTGAAAATTACTTTTGATAACTTAATCTATATATTCCTTAAACAAGTGTTTATTCTATGAGTCCAATTGCAAAACATTTTCTAGTAAATGACCTTAAAATCAAGGTTTAAATAATAATTTCAACTAAATCTATTATTATGAGTGACTATCATGAATTTTAATTACTATTACTTTGTAGATAGATCAAAGAAATGTTAGAAGATAACAGGACTAATTAAAACTTCGAGCCAATATAGAGGGAGTATATATATGGCTTTATCAAAAGAATTTTTGTGTAAAAATAAGAAAAACTAAATTCTCTTGAAATTGGCTGGCTACAAACTATCGGATGATTCCAATCCATTATTAGGATATTTTATGAGGTGAGACACACCTATATATATTATAGAGTACTTTTATTTTGAGAAATATATATATATATATATGAAATATATATATATATATATATATATATATATATATATATATATATATATATTACTTTGAACTTTTTTTTCAAGAAAATAATATTAATATTAATAATAATGTTAATAATAATAATAATAATAATAATAGCATAATAATAGATATTAAGGAATTTATTTTATAGGAACCTGAAAGCCGTCAACAACGAGGACTTCCAGCATGATTTTCTACAATAACACATAAAATGCACATGCTGGTCAAGATGGTCTCATGTCCTGTAGACGGAGCCGAATGGCCCGTACGGTCGAGTCCACTAAGTCAAATGTAAATTATGCAAAATAAGCAGAGCCTAATAGGGATACGTCTGCCTATATGTTTCTATTTACTAGGTTCGAACCTGAAGTTGAGATAGGTATCTAGATCAGCCTACCATCTAGTGGACAACTCGAGCCAAGAAGTGGCAACTTATCGTAGCAAATTTGGCACTTCCATTTCATTACTTGGTCCAACCCCGCCCTAACATGTGTGACTAAATCCTTCATCTCGGGAGCCAAGACACTCCAGCTTTATCTCAAAGAAAGTGGATGGCACTATTTCATTCCTCGCTACCTCTATTTTTAGAGACTAATTATTTGTTTGTAAAGACATATTTAGTAGTTCAACAATACAAAATATGATTAAAGCGCAACAATTCAGCATATCAGAAACGCTCACACATAATATATCCAAAATATAATAATAAAATCAAGTAAAACTCAATATAAGCTTGAATTTTGATAATTCTCCAAGTATAGTCGCCGAGACGATGGTCAACACTAACTTTCCGACAAAACTGGAAGTGTTTTTTCCAATTTAAGTGATGATAATTGTAACACTCCTAAATACTAAACTGCAAGAGTCACATGTTGATTTGCCATCACTTAATTACTACAATATGTTTTACTCGCTTTGGAAACTTGAATTGTTGTGGATAATCGCTAGGCCGCGTTTAATATAAATTGTATCGTAATTTAAGGGATTTTATTGAAGGTATTTAAGTAATAGTCTAATTAGAATTATATATAATTTTAAAAGATGGTGAAGTGATATATATATAGTGTATATGTATGCATTTTGGGCAACACACAACTATTTTGGGGCAACAATTTCTCAGGGACAAGCTTGGACAAGATAAACATCACTTGTGTGTATGGCTATATATTTCTGGACACTCTCCTCTAGTGAATTTCGTTTCCCTTGCAATCTAAGAACCTTAGAACATTATCTAACCATTTGTTCTTCAAAATCACAAGAAAAACTGGTCCTTTTTTTTTTTTGGATCGAATTCGAGACACACACTTCTCTTTGGTAAGTGCTGAAATTTATTTACGAGCTCGGGTAGTGTTTGGTAATTTATGCATAGCTCATTCTCTAGAGCTTAGTTTTTTGGATAACCGACCTCGCCTCAGGACCCATGCCTCTCTTCGACTAATCACAAATCTTCAGAACAATGAATAAATATGTTTTGGAAAGCTAATTCAGTGATATCTACAACTCTTATGTTTATGTAAACTCTAATTTAGCATGTTATGGATTCAAATACGTGGACGCAAATATAAGACAAATTCTGTCCAGTAGTTCAAATTAGAAACCCGCATGGACAATCAAGTTAGTGTTTTGAATATATCGTTTTGTACAAAATATATTTTGCGTGATTCTTTATTTGTTTGCAAACCTTAAGAGATGTAACTCTACATCTTTCATGAAGGTTATAAAAGTCTAGTTTTGTTGTTTTTTTTCAAATCTAAGTTACAACACGAGGTATCGGGTTTGCTAGAATCACTGCTTTGGGGAGCATAGTCGTAATTGTACAAAGTAAGCTTACTGTGTGATGATCCTGCTTTACTTCGACATTATTGAGATACTATGAATTAAAAAAGTTATTTAATTGTATTTTCAAGCGTTGTATATACTTTGTCAAGTTCGAGGACCTATGATACATTGTTGGTCTACGCTTTGAACTTCACGGTCATATGGTTGGATCAAGTTTAGATAAAGTATTTGAGGTTTGTCTATAAACTTGTACTGCACTCTTTAACTGTTGGTATATCTCGAAAGTTGATCTGGTACCTTGGGTTACCTCTTGTCACTTTGCATTGTCATGTTGGCATCCTTTATGACGCTAAGTGTAACTCGCCACTTCACGGATTTTATTTGTTTGATCACTCGCACTCTTTTGCTGGGACTTGTCATTCTTATATTGCTTTGTCACTATTGGCATGCCTCTTGATTCGGATCATTTGCCATCTTGATTCTAGATTTTTAGTTCGCCTTAAAAATGGAAGTTGTCCATTTTAAGTACGAACTAAAAAGCCATTTTTAATATAGTTCTTGGTTCTCTTAATTATTGGGCTTCTTGACTCCTTCTGATACAATGTAAGACTTCTTGATACCGCCAGGTCAGGGTGACGACATGATGTATATATCATGGCAGTCTTGTTATTGAATCTCCCGAAAATGGTGTTTTGAGTGTTCTTGACATTTGTATCTTTAAATATCGAATTTGATACTTTATATATTGTTACTTGACTTATTTATTATGTATCAATTATGCTGCTCATGACTTGAGAAAAGTAGATTGGTGAATTTCGAGGGCTCAACCTATAGTTTTACAACCACTAAGTTATATGATTAGCGATAGTTGTTTCTATCGTAGTGGAATGATCGAGATGAGGCATGAATCGGGCCATTGGAGATAGAGATTTTGGAGAGCATTAAGGAAGGTCACATTTGCATATAGCATCTATATTTTGTATAAACTTTGAGACTTATACATGATCTATGTGTCAGATATTTACATGAAATTCTTGAGGGCTAACGGATCATGTCAAAGATGGGTTGTAATATAAGCATGGCTACCTGCTTTGTTCATTCAAAGGTAAGTCCAAGTCCTGTAATATATTAAATTTACTACTTGTTTTGAATGATTGTATAAAGCATGAACCACTAGGTTTGGGTTATCAGAAATTGGTAATATTTTCTTTTATATATCAATTTTACTAGCGTGAGGAGGATATATGAATAAAAATCTCATAAGTTATTAGCTTATATTATGTCGAAAAGGTCGTTACAAGAGTTGGTATCAGAGCCTAGGTTTGTGGTTCTAGGACTTTTGCTGTGAATTACTTGTACACTTGTTCCCTTTCAAAAAAGGTTTTATTTGGACTATTTGTTCACTTACATGGTTTATAATATTTTATCGCATGTAGAGTGTACATGCATCGTATACATGTCCATAATGCAATATGATCCTCCCTTTTGAAGGAGTTAAGTTATGGCCTCTTCTCGACCGACCTATGAAAATTGCTCGAAGGTTCGTGCCTCTGCTTCCCAACCTCATGCAATCGGAAGAGCTTGGAGAACCTTTCTCGGATCAATATGTTCTACACTAGTGGGTCTTGTGGAAACCATTGGGGTGTAAGAGCTGGTTCACATTCTTACATGAGTCGTGGTACTCAAGCCATGAATCCTCCTTTTCAACAAATGGCTCAATTCTTCCACCACATGGCCGAAGCGATGCATTATCCCAACGGGATTAACTTTGAGAAAATGAGGAAATTGGGTGGAGGAGTTCAAGGCACCGTTGATCCCACGATGTTGAACAATGGTCGAGCGCATGAGAGGGTATTTGAGCAGCTAGAGTGTTCAAATGTTGCCAAATTTAAGTATGCTATTTCACTATTACAAAAGGATGCTTACGATTGCGGGTAAGTGTTCAATGCCGAGGTAAAACCTTCTTCTCTTACTTGGGATGATTTTCTTAGGGAATTTCGTATGAAGTATGTCCCACCTGCTTTGTGTGATGCAAAGAGAAAGGAGTTTTTGAATTTAAGGCAACGAGGCATGTCTATTGCTGAGTACCAACAGAAGTTTCTAAGGCTCTCTCGTTATGCTGGAGGTATTATTATAGAGGAAAAAAAGACAAGTGTAGAAAATTTGAAGATGGTTTAAATGATTCCATTAGGAAGAATGTGGCGATCTAGCAACATGAGAACTTTTGTATGTTAATGTCTGCTGCTTTTACTTGGGAACGACTTGATAAAGAAGAAGCTACTCGAAATGGAAACAAATTCCGAAAGCCTAGACCATATTTTGGAGGTCCATCCAAAAGGGGAAGGTTTGATGATTCTAATGATGGTAGTGTTAACAGGCCACCTCAGCAAAAGTAAAATAGATCAAAATTTTCTACAGCTAGCACTCCAAATTATGGCCAAGGCAAGCCTCGTGTTACCACTTGTCCACAATGTAGAAAGAATCATTATGTTACTACCAGGAGAGCTTCTGGTGCATGTTTCAATTATGGGAGCTTTGATCATAATGTGAAGGATTGTCCTAATCCTAACAATGCTCCTTCCTTGAGAACCAAGGCTTAGTTCATAAGCCTTTATTAGTCTTCCTCAAATGAATGAACGCAAGACCTAAAAACACCCAAGCGGTAGTGGCAAGTGGAGCGAATAAAGCTAGTGGACTAAGGGCTCAGACGCACTTATGCTATGAGGCGAGGGAGGATCAAGATGGAAAAGACGTGGGTTGTCGGTAAATTTCACTTATTTGGCTTATGTGGTTACATTGTTTGTTCCTCGGTTCTACACATTCCTATCTTTGTTCATCACTTGCTCTTCCCGAAACGTGAAATCTATGAGACTTAATTTTGATATGTCGTTGAAAGTACTTTGGGTTATCAAGTCGTGTGTAATCGAAGTTTACTAAGATTGTCCTTCGTGATTCAAAATCTAGTCTTTCCCACGATTTGATTGAAATGCCCTACAAGGATTTTAATGTTATTATTGGAATGGATTGGATTTATAAATATCATGCAGCAGTAGATCAGAGGTCTAAGCATGTGAGTTTTAAAGATCCTACATTTTCACACATCATTGTACAAGGAAAGATCATTGACATCTAGTATTATTTATGAGGCCTTGGCAAGAAAGTTGATGCGCTAAGGTTGTGGGGCATACCATGCTCACATAGTTGATACACAAATAAGAGTCCCGTTTCAAGGACATACCGCCAGACGTGATTTCCCAGAAGTCTTCCCAGAAAACCTTCCTGGATTGCCCCTAGAAAGAGAGGTTGAATTTCCAATCAAGCTTATTGCTGGATCTACACCTATTTCTATCACTCCTTATAGAATGGCTCCGACAGAATTAAGAGAATTGAAATCTCAATTGCAAGAACTTCTTGAGAAGGGTTTTATTCGACCTAGTGTTTCTCCTTGGGAGCCCTGCTTTATTCAGAAAGAAGAAGGATGGCACTCTTAGGCTTTGTATTGACTATAGACAATTGAACATAATAACAATCAAAAATAAATATCCACTACCAAGGATCGATGATTTGTTTGACCAACTGAAGGATGCTAAAGTATTCTCAAATATTGATTTAAGGTCTGCATATCACCAACTACGTGTTAGATAGAAAGATATTCCTAAAAATGCTTTTAGAACTCCTGTATGGTCATTATGAATTTTTGGTGATGCCATCTGGTTGACAAATGCTCCTGTGGTATTCATGGATCTAATGAATAGAGTATTCAAGCCTTATCTTGATCAGTTTGTGGTTGTTTTTATAGATGATATTTTAATATTTTCCAGAAGTAGTGAAGATCATGATAAACACCTCCGGATTATTTTGCAAATTTTGAAGGAGAGGAAACTTTATGCTAAACTTTCCAAGTGTGAATTTTGGCGTGATGAAGTGACGTTTCTGGGACATGTTGTATCTACCAAGGCGTAAAGGTGGATCGTAGTAAGATACAAGCAAATGTTGAGTGGAGACCTCCCAAAAGTCAAACCGAGGTAAGAAGTTTCTTAGGCTTAGTAAGATACTACGTAAGATTTGTTAAAGGCTTTTCCATTATCGCTCCATTGACTAAACTCTGCGTATGAAGTGAAGTTTAATTGGAATGACAAATGCCAAGAAAGCTTTGAAACTCTCAAATCCTTGCTGACTCAAGCACCTATACTTACTCTACCAATTGAAGGGAAGCAGTATGTAGTATACAGTGATGGTTCTCATAATGGCCTCGGATGCGTTTTGATGCAAGAAGGAAAGGTTATTTCTTATGCCTCTCGGAAATTAAAACAGAATGAATTGAATTATCCTACCCATGATCTTGAACTTGTTGCGTTAGTGTTTGCTTTAAAAATATGGCGGCATTATTTGTATGGAGAGAAATGTCATATATTCACTGATCACAAGAGCTTAAAGTACTTGGGTACTCCGAAGGAGCTAAACCTTCTACAACATAGATGGCTTGAACTCATCAAGGATTATGACTGTACAATTGATTATCATCCAGGTAAAGCTAATGTGGTTGCAGATGCCTTAAGTAGAAAATCCTTCGCAAGCATTTCTTTGAGTCCTTTGCCCTTGCTCCTTGAGTTAAGAGCCATGAATATTTATTTCACACTTGATTCAAATGGTTCAGTTATTGCTAATTTGCAAGTAAAGCCAATATTACTTGAACAGGTGAAAGAAGCACAAAAGTTAGATGAGAAACTTGTAAAACTGACCCAAGAAGTTCAAAATGGGGAAAAACTTGATTTTACATTAACAGAGGATGGTGTCTTATTTTATCAAGATAGACTATGTGTCCCTAATGACGATAAATTGAGGAGAGAAATACTGAGTAAAGCACATACCTCACCATATATAATGCATCCTGGGTACAAAATGTACCAGACCATCAAAGAAAATTATTGGTGGAGTGGTATGAAGAGAAACATTGCAAAGTTCCTTTCTAAATATTTGGTTTGTCAACAAGTAAAGGCAGAACATCAGGTCCTAGTTGGTTTACTATAGCCCTTGTCGATGCCGGAATGGAAATAGGAGAGAATAACTATGGACTTTGTCTCTAGACTTCCTCGCACTCAAAGAAATCATGATGCAATATGGGTGATTGTGGACAGGCTAACCAAGAGTGCTCACTTTTTAGCAATCAGGATGGATTACTCACTTGAGCGATTAGCCAAATTGTACATTAATGAGATCGTAAGACTACATGGGATCCCTATGTCTATTATATCTAACCAAGACCCAAGGTTTACATCTAGATTTTGGGGTAGCTTGAAGGAAGCTTTGGGTACTAAGCTGAAATTTAGCACTTCGTTCCATCCTCAAACAGACGGCCAGTCGGAAAGAGTGATACAAATTTTGGAGGATATGTTTCGAGCTTGCATTATGGATTTTAAGGATAGTTGGGACAAACACTTGGCTTTGATAGAATTTGCTTACAATAACAGTTACCAATCAAGTATTGGAATGCCTCCCTATGAAGCCTTGTACGGAAGGAAATGTCGGACCCCTTTTTGTTGGAGTGAAGTTGGTGATAGGAAATTCATTGGTCCTGAAATTGTGCAACAAACAGAGGACAAGGTAAAACTTATCAAGGATCGTCTAAATATTTCTTCGAATAGACAAAAGTAGTACGCTGATCTTAAAAGGTGTGACATTGAATATCAAGTGGGAGATAAAGTATTTTTAAAGGTGTCTCCATGGAAAAAGATTATGAGATTTGGCAAAAAGGGAAAACATAGTCCCTGATTTGTTGGACCTTATGAGATACTGGAAAGGGTTGGACCAGTTGCATATAAATTGTCTTTGCCACCTGAGTTAGACAAGATCCATAATGTCTTCCTTGTTTCTATGCTCAGAAGATATCGTTCTGATCCATCTCACATTCTTCCAGTTGAATCTATTAAGGTTAATCCTGACTTGACGTATAATGAAGAACCTATTTTAATTCAAGCTCGGGAAGTGAAGCAACTTAGAAACAAGAAAATCTACTTAGTAAAGGTACTTTGGATGAACCATTCAGGAAAAGAAGCTACTTGGGAGAGAGAAGAAGACATGAGAACCCAGTATCTGCACTTGTTTTGGGACTAGTGTAAGGTAACTTTCGAGACGAAATTTCTTTAAGGGGGAGGGAGTTGTAACACCCCTAAATACTAACCAAGAGTCGCATGTCGATTTACCGTTGCTTAATTACTACAATATGTTTTACTCTCATTTTGGGAACTTGAATTGTTGTGATGATTGCTAGCGTGCTTAATATAAATTGTATCGTAATTTAAGGGATTTTATTGTGGTATTTAAGTAATAGTCTAATAAGAATTATGTATAATTTTAAAAGGAGGTGAAGGAAATATATATAGGTGTATATGTATGCATTTTGGGCAGCACACAACTATTTGGGCAGCCTTGAGGGACAACTGAATAAGATAAACATCACTTTTGTGTGTGGCTATATATTTTGACACCACCTCTAGTGAATTTAGTTTCCCTTGAAGTCTAAGAACCTTCGAACATTATCTAACCATTTGTTCTTCAAAATCACAAGAGAAAAACTTGGTCCTTTAGGCTGG
Source organism: Solanum pinnatisectum (assembly GCA_035578085.1). Classification (NCBI taxonomy): domain Eukaryota; kingdom Viridiplantae; phylum Streptophyta; class Magnoliopsida; order Solanales; family Solanaceae; genus Solanum; species Solanum pinnatisectum. The sequence goes on from JAWPEI010000044.1 coordinate 12,684, forward strand.
AATTCGAGACACACACTTTTCTTTGGTAAGTGCTGAAATCTTTTTTTGAGATGGGTAGTATTTGGTAATTTATGCATATCTCGTTCTCTAGAGCTTAGATTACAGTGAATAAATATGTTTTGGAAAGCTAATTCGTATATCTACAACTCTTATATTTATGTAAAACTCTAATTTAGCTGTTATGGATTCAAAATCTAGGACGCAACATAGGAAAAATTATGTCCAGAGTTCGAAATTAGAAATCCTGTATGGACAACTGCTAGTGTTTTGAATATATCTTTTTGTACAAAATATATTTTGCAGTGATTCTTATTTTTTTGCAACCTTAATAGATGTACCTACATCTTTTATGAAGGTTATAAATTTAGTTTTGCTATTTTCCTTTTCAAATCTAAGTTGCAACATGAGGTACTGGGCTGGCCAGAATCACTGTTTTGGGAGCATAGTCATAATTGTATAGGCTAAGCTTACTTGTGATGATGATCCTATTTTACTGACATTATTGAGATACTAGAAAATAAAAAATTATTTAATTGTATTTTTAAAGTTGTATACACTCGTGAACAAGTTGACCTTGATACATTGGTTAGTCTACGGTTTGAACTCGCGGTTATGTTGGACCGCTTCTACGATAAAGTATTGAGGTTTGTGTATAAACTTGTACTTGCACTCTTTTAACTGCTGGTATATCTGAAAGTTTATCTTGGTACCTTGGTTACCTCTTGTCACTTTGCATTGTCGTGCTGGTATGACGCTTGTGTAACTCGCTCACTTTTACGGATTGTTTGATCACTTGGCACTCTTGTTGGGACCTTGTCCTTCTTGTGGCTGTGACTTTGTCACTATTGGAATGCCTCTTGATTCGGATCATTTGTCATCTTGACTCTGGATTTTTAGTCCGTCTTAAGAATGAAAGTTGTCCATTTTAAGTACGAACTAAAAAGCCATTTTTAATATGGTTCTTGGTTCTCTTGATTATTAGGCTTTGACCCTTCTTGTGCTGGGTGTGACGACATGATGTATATATTGGGCGAGTCTTGTTATTGAATCTCTTGGAAAATGGTGCTTTGAGTGTTCTTGACATTTGGATCTTTAAATATCGAATTTGATACTCTTTATATATTGTTACTTGATTTATTTGTTATGTTTCAATTGTGCTGCTCATGACTTGAGAAAGGTAGATTGGTGAATTTTGAATGCTCCGAACTTATAGTTTTTACACCACTAAGCTATATGCTTAGCGATAGTTGTTTCTATCGTTGGGAATGATCGAGAGGAGGCATGAAGCTGGCCATTGGATATAGAGATTTTGAGAGCCTTAAGGAAGATCACATTTGCATATAGGCATCTATATTTTGTATAAACTTTGGGACTTATACATGATCTATGTGTTGTATATTTGCATAAATTTTGAGGGCTAATCGGATCATGTCACCATGGGTTGTAATATAAGTATGACTACATGTTTTGTTCATTTGGGGTGTGTAAGCCCAAGTCTTGTAATATATTAAATTTACTACTTGTTTTGAATGATTGTATGAAGCATGAACCACTAGGTTTGGGTTCTCGGAAGTTGGTAATATTTTTTTTATATATATCTTTTTTACTAGCGTGAGGACGATATATGCATAAAAATCTCGTAAGTTATTAGCTTATATTATGTCGAAAAGGTCGTTACAATATTGATTAGAGATCATTTTATTTATATCAGAGTCGCCACTTGGAATTGAGTGTGGTGTTCCAAGTCACCTTTTTGAATCCCTAATCAATAGGAAATGACTCTTTAGTTTTGGTCTGCGAATAAACACTAGTACCCTATTTAGATTACTATTTTTTATGAACAAATTCACTATTAAAACAAAATCAAATTAAATCAATTTAGTATACCATTGTGCCCAATAACATAAGTCAAACTACAATTAATATGAGTTGACGTCAATTATACCACCTACTAATAACCATTATTATACCAAAAAATGATCCATAATAATCCACATAAGCAAACTAATAAGCATATGCACAGGAGAACAATTAACACAAAATTTTGAAATGTATCTTACCTAAACCTCAACTATTTTATAAAAGTAGAATATAGCACCCACAGGCCCAATAAAAATAAGTACATATCATACCCCTTTTTTAGCATACAATGAATAATTATCATATTATACAAAGTTTATTCTAAACTTAAGGATATAACAGGTTCACATATATTTAAATATTATAACATTAAAGAATATTAACATATTAAACACATACGAAATCTGAACAACTTTAATATATTGAAATCAATTCTTGCACAATCATGGCATAACATCATACAAAAATAGAATATAAATAAGTGTTACCTCTTGTGAAAATTAGTTCACGAGAAGAAAGGACTAACAATCAGGAGCCACAAACTTGAAACCACGAAAATAAACCTCGAATTCAACCTTTGTTTTTGAGTGGAAAGGAAAAAAAATATATGTAATATGAAGAGGAATGCGTATGTTGTATGTGTGGGAGGATAAGTATGTTGCTGAATTTTTCTTCTTCTGCTTTCGTGTACGTTTTGTGTGTGATCCCTTTTCGGTGCAGATTTGTGTTGTATATGTAGTAGTAGTCTAGTGGATATAGGTATGGGTAGTGGGCTGTTTGGTTGAGGAGAATGTGAGGGAGGAGTGTGTGGGGGTAGGTTAGTGGGGTGTATGATATTGATGGTGGTTTTTTTAAAAAAAGAATAAAAATATTTTTTTTGTTCCTTTTTTTCTGTTTTCCTACGTGTGTGTTGTACTTTGGTGCAGATTTGTGTTGTGGAGTGGGATAGGTTTGTTATATTATTTAGGTTTTTCTTTCTTATTTTATTTTAGTTTTAGTTTTATTTTACTTTTAAAAGACTAATAATTAACTATACATACAAATAATAAATTATAATAACCTATCAACTAATTATTTTAAATTAATAAAAATCTAAGAAAAAGTCAAATAGCTAAAAAAAACAATTAAATAATGCTAGCTTATTTATAAAACTTAATTAAAAAAATAATATAGATTTCTTTTGTAATCTTTCATTTCTTTTTAAACAATTGCCTTAAAAAGTGATTCTATTTTTGTTGTTTTCAAATCATTTAAAATAAACATAATAAAATAAGAGAAAAGTCAAAATATTTAATTTATATTTATAAAAATATTTCAGTTCTAAAAATGGTGTAAAATTTTAGGTTCGGTCAAAAATTACGTTTCTACACATTAAAAATCAAAAAGCCATAGTCACACAAAGTAAGCGTTTAGAACAAGCTATCAAAAACCAATCATTTACAAAACACTAAAAGAAATTCAAAAGAGGCAGGTATGAAGATGCATCACCCTACCGAACAAAGCTAACCATTGTCCTCAATGCAAAAGAAATAAATCAGACAAAATAAAACAAAAAAAGAGTCAAGATCCCCCTATCATGCTAAGCCTGAGGGGAACTCTGCACATCTCGGACTCTCTCTATCTGGGCATCAGTGCCCTGCTTATCTCCATTTCTCGCTCTACTAAAGCCCACCATAGATGTGTCCCAAAGAGAGGCCTTCATAGATGTTTGTACCATCACGCCCTCCAGGTCCTCCAGGTCATCACAAACTTCTGCATCAAGGGTACCAAGCTCCTCCTTATCTGTCTCGGGAGAATCGACTCAGATCATCATCACCAAGTAGCATCTCCGATCATAGTACCGGAGGATCTCGTAAATGGCTAGAAACTCAGACTGAAACCTCGGGAAGGTCCACCGAGCCTACAAACATAGACAGATCCGTGGAGTTAAGCTCATCCACATCACGTCTCAATCTAGTAACATCGGCTCTAGCATCCTATCTGCTCATATGCCTCTACTCTCACTGTGAGGACGTCTATTACCAGGTCATGTACGGTGATCAATTCTTGGTTCTCTCTCAACTCACTGATAGGAGATAAGGAGGTAGCAATGGCCCTCTCAATCAATCCAGGGACAACAGCCTCTACCCAGGAAGCACATACATCAGCAGATTCGGCCAGATGGCCCATCTTGAATAGCATTGAGTGTGTCAAAGGAGGCCGGGCAGCAGCAATAGTAGAGCAGCTGCAGATGAAGAAGGAGCAGTAGTAGAAGTGCTAGGAGTACTTGAAGGCTCACCGGCCTGAGTAGGGGGGGTTGTGTCTGTCTCTAGCATCTCCACATCAACAACAGGGGAAGTGTCCACCGGCGCTGCTCTCCTCCTCTCAGTCTCATCTCTAGTGTACTCGGCTTCAATCCTCTGGATGTCAGTAGAAGAAGTGGGAGTCACTTCCACATCTGTCTTTTTTACAATAGGCACTCGGGCACATCGGCACAGCTCTGTGATCAACACCGGGAAGGAAAGTGAGGTTTGACTCTATTTGGCCCTCATGACCATCTCCTACTCAATTATCAGCCCAAGATTCAGTCTATCCTGATCAATGATGGATCCAAGAAAAAGTTGTCTTATGATGCCGGAGTACGGACTCGTTCTGGGAAGGCGTCAATATGCTGCTAATAAACCGAAACCAATACCGTGCAACTACATTTAGATCCTTCTTCTCAATCTGAACACCTAGCTCTATCCACGATGGTGTGATGTCGAAACTTAGAGGAGCCAACCACCCCTTTAAGTCATTAAGGGTCTTCTTTTATATTTGATCCACCAAGAAATGGATCACATTCATCGTACACCCCAGCACCTCATTAATATTTGTATTGCTACATTTCACCCTTTTGCCACACACCACCATATATGATCAACCGGTGCGAATGAGTCGCCTTTTCTTCCTCGCACCAAATTTCTCCCATATTATGTATAGAACTCTCGGACCCAGGAAGGTATGTAAGAGCCTCGAGCCTGTGTAAATATCTCAAACTTGTGGAACTTCATGGTGTTCCACACTTCTGGGTACCTGTCCACAACTCCATATGTAGACAACCTCTTCTTTTCTAAAATAGTTCTTAACCCGATAACCTTTAATCTGTTCAGTGATCGAGGTGGAGGTGCCTATACCGGGGGCACTAGTGGTACCTTCTCAACCGTCTGTGCTAAAGGAGGAGGAGGTGTAGGAGTAATTGGCATCCTGGCAGGATCATGTAGTGCTTTAGAATGCATCTTAGTTCACCTCCTCTCAAGACTCTGATCATCCTCCGACTCGAATACGGATGTAGGCGATCCAGACCCCGAGCTATCCTCACCTGCAGACTCCAAAGTGGTGTGGTGGTTGTCGTATATGCCCATGCTATCAGAGCTATCCTTAGCCAGATGTTGCTCCGTAGGACCCTTGCCCTTTCCTATGCTCCTCCCCCTTATCGAAGGAAATTTGGATTGTGTAGCTCGTGGGGGAGCAGCACTCTCATTTATAACTATACCCCATGCTCTCTTCCGAAGTGGTTGATTTCTACCGGGAACTTTGTGTCTAGCCATATTTGAAAAACACCACAGAACGAACCAATACGTTAGAAACATGTCAAAAAATTCACAGTTGAAAAGATGCAGAAAAACTCAATGACTAGTTTGGCAAGCCAAGTCAAGATCGCCGAATGTTAAAGAATAAAATTGTACAAAATTCAGCACAGGTCGACAAAGTCCAAGGTCACTAGGCGATTCGCCGACTTCATTCAGTGAACTAGAAGTAGCTCACCGAATGTTATAGAATATTAGACTAAAATTGGGGCTGACAAAGGGCAATCACAAAGACATTCGACGAGCTCAGGAATATCACCAAATGTTATAGAATCAAACCATCAAAAATGAAGAACAAAATGGTGATCGAGGGGTCACTTGGCAAACCGTCGACTGATCTCTCGTGCCAATTTTTGACCCCGACCTTCCATTTTCAACCCACAGTCCATGATAATGAAATTTAAGCACTATTCTATGCAATTAAGCCCAAACCCATATCAATAATGACCCCGGAGTACTCAGACTTCCCCCAATTTGACTAACATTGACCAATCAATATCTTTTTCCCTTAAGAATGACGTCACCCGCTCTATCATTGGGAAAATTCAGTCTATCAGTGCTTCGGGTTACTCAGACTTCACCCTCACTAGACCCAACATATGAACAATACACACACATGATTTCAATCAATTTAAACACGAAATTCACCAATTATGGGCTAAAACACAAACGTAAACATGATACGACAGTAGCCCTTAACTAAAAATCAACCAACTACGCAAGATTAAGCAATAGATCCAACCAAAATATAACCATCCATCACAAACTACTAAAAATCAAGCCAAGATCGGGATACCAACCTCAAAAGTAGATAGAAACAAAGGCTAGGCGAGCAAAAATGGAAGTAAAATGTAAAATTTCCTCGAGCAGTTGATCCCTACACTAAAATAACGAGCAAAAACAATCTAGATATGAAGTGCAAGAATGAAAGAGTCGAAAAATGTGAAACGAAAGAGAATTTTAAATTTAAAACAGTTGAGGCCCTTTTTGACCCTTCAGTTTGCGCCCCATTCGGCGATATTGACTTATGTCGCTGACCATTCGGTGATGCTCCGAATGGTGCTTTTGCCTGCCAAACTTTATAGAACTCTAACCCTTTGGTTGGTCAAAAAGGCGGTCCAAATTGGGCTCGCCAACCTGTTCGGCAAGTCGCTAAACGGTACTTGAGCTCGCCTAATTGCCTCATTTCCTAAAATTTCAAATTTTTAACATGCACATCTAAAAACCGTTATTCAAACAACAACATGAAAAACTAAAAACTTGGGTTGTCTCCCAAGAAGCGCCATTTTAAACGTTGTGGCATGATGAAGAAACGCTTTCAAGCTTCATTCTTTGGGTTAACCATGGTATCACTCGGTAATCCTCCTTTTGGTCTTTGATTTAAATGAGTCGAGATTTGACCCATTTGTGTTTCGAGCTGCTTAATCGATATCAAATGTGAAGTAACTGTTTGTCTGGCTCACAGATGAGACGTCATCTTTCATTTCCTTTAGCACCTTGTTTGATCCTTCCACTTTGTTGAGAATGCGTGCAAGCATATCTTCGGTATGGAAATTTTAGGATCAGCCCTTTACTCTTTTGGCTTTTGATGATCATAGGGAGGTACATATCGTTCTTTGTCACCATCCCTCTCTCCAATTCATACCACAGTCACACCATTCCCTATCTCGGTCTCTCCAACCGTTATCACGATCTCTATTCCAACCTTGATTCACGCCCACTGATAGTTCGGACGGAAACCTCCTCCTTGATTTGTAAAAAATGTACTTCCTCATTGTACATAACTTCAAATTGCGCTTCATCAGGATTCACTACATTAACTCCAATCGCATTCACAGCCTTAGAACTACTTCCTATGACATGTTTTGATAATAGGTCTATTTGGGTCATCATCTTGGATATGTTAGCATCTCGCTCTTGGTCCTTTTCCATTTGTTCCTTTGTCATCCTGAAGCTCAAAGGAGACACTTGATCTTCTCTAGTGTACCAAGCACGGTTGATTTTTGTCATTTCATCAAGAAGAGTAGATGTTATTTAATATGGTTGTTGCATGATTCCTCCTCGAATGAGCTGGTCTGCCACACCCTTGTTAAATGAATCTAGACTCTTGTAGAAGTATTGTAACAACATATTGTTTGGGAGTCCATGAGTTGGACATTGGAGCAGCAATTTCTGAAACCTTAGCCATGTCTCATGAATTGGTTCACCATCACTCGCTTAAAGTTCTAAATATTATCTCTCAATGTCACCATCTTCGAGATAGGGAAAAACCTTACATAAAATGCATCACTGAGCTCCTCCCAAGAAGTAATTGAGTCCCTTGGTAAGTCGGCTAACCACTTTGTTGCCTCCCCCATTAGAGAAAAGGGAAACAGACGAATTTAGACTGACTCTTGAATAGTGTTCTTGAAAGAAAAAGGTCCACACACATCCATAAAGTTTCGGATGTGGTCATGAGGATCCTCGGTAGCTAGACCTCCAAATAGGCCCTTCATTTACAACAGCTGCAACATAGTTCTCATCACATGAAACACTGCATTATCCATAGCCTGAGGCAATCGAATAGCACCTGCACCTCCCAATTGATCGTCATTGACATCGTGCAAGTTACCAAAGTCATCGTTGTTACCAACTTGGATAGTGTTGATCCCATTAACACTCATTTCTTCACATGTTTAAGAGCAGCCAACAACAAACAAAAAACAAAATTAAGTTGATTCAACTACAACAAAATCAGTTCACAACTAAACTTCACTTAAAGAATTCTAAACGCCACTCCCCGATAGCGGCACCATTTTTGATAATGCTCAACTACACTTCATCCAATTCTAAGTGTAGGTGGTTGCAATCAAGTATAAACCCAACTATGAGTTGGGGTCAATCCCACAAGGAGTAATACGGTAAAGAATTCAATTACGAAGTAAAATGGTGTTCAAATTGTTTATAGAGGTAGACATTTCCGAAATAATAAAGTAAATGGCAAGGGGTTGACAATTAATAATATAAAACAATAACGAATGAATAAGAATACAAGAAATGTCAAATAAGTAGTTTATATCACATAAACAATTCAAATCACATAAACATGATAAATAGAGTATCAAGAAAATAAGGTAAAACAAATAAATATAAAACTTTAATTGATAACCTAAGTCTATTATGGTCGTAACCTAAGTTCCTAAATGAGTCAAATCAAGTTATACCCCATTTTAACCAAGGTCAAATTAGTGTACAACATATTGGTGATTCCTAAATTAATTAATTTAAGGAGTCGCCACCTAACTATTATAAGGGTGAGTTAGGGCACCTTAAATTCCCATTAAATCTAAAGTAATAAGAAGCTTAAACAGACAATTTAACAAATAATTTCTGAAACTTTAACATAGAGATTTACCACATGCCTTCATAGATGTAAATTCTTAACAGAGAGATCCATAAATATATGATATAAGATCTGGTCTAGAGTTTCTCCAACACTCAAAGGTAAAGAGACATTTTTACGTCAACATGACTACGAATGAATTATCTCATAAGAAGTTCCATTAAAATAAAAAGAAGCTGAAAACAGGGAGACAAACAAGACAATGAGGATTTAACAAAAAGCAGACATTGATGATTTAGTAAGATAACAAAGAAATATAAGACATGAATTACAACACACAACCTGTACATTATAAAGGAAACATTTTCAATACAAGAATTTCAACACTTGATCTAGACAATATATAATGTATGACATTTACTTCAATGGCATCAGAAAAGAAAATTATGTTTCCTCATTTTGGAGAGAAAATAACACGTAAAAACATCATATTTTCTAAATTAAATAATAATAAATACAGGGGTGTCGAGATTACCATCCACAGGGTAGTGACTAGGGGCTTTGAGGTTTCAGTTCTACAACTCCTTTACGACAATAAAATAAGATTTAAAGCTTGTATAAACTGAAATAGAAGAAAAAAAGCAGATGGAGATTTTTGGGGGTCCAAAACTTGGTTCTTGTTCAAGAAACAGGGTTGTATTTATAGATGAAAATATGTAAGCTTCGAGCGGGATTCAAAAGGAGTGGATAGTCGTTTGAAATTTAAATCAAACCTCTGCACTTCGCAACTCAAAAAATCAGAAATCTTTAGTCACTTTCTTTAATTGAATCTACTGAAGAGAGAGGAAAATGAGAAATCTAAAGGAGTAATCGAGCTTTGCACGAGAATGGAGAGGAACATCTCTGTCCATGGCTAAAGATAGTTGGCATTTAGCCAAAAATGAGAGGGAAATGAGGAAAACAGAAAGAGAAAAGATGACCTAATTTGGTTTTGGGTCTTGAGGTATTTTGGTGATGGTTGAGACATGGATTTAGGCCTATTTTTGGGCTGCTATTTAGATGGATTTTGACATAAAAGGGGCTGAAATATTTGTGTTAATTAAAGGCTTTGAGTCGAATTTCTTTGATCTCTTTTCTTCTTTTTTTTTTTATATTAATTTGAGCTTCTAATTTATAATATTCCTCTAAAATATACATACAAAATATTGACTTATAATTAATTGAATAAATACGAAACTTGAAATTAAGTGACGACAATCTTTTATTTAAGAAAAAAGAAGTGGAAAATGATAGTAGTGACTCTGATAACAAAATATGAAATTTTAATAATAATTATAAGAATATGATATTAATAGTAAAAAATTAGTTTAAAATAAGGTGATTATATTTATTTTTACAAAAATATCAAAAATACGAATTAGAAGAAAGGAGGGTCAAATTTGGATGTCAACAATCACGACCCAATTTTTTCTTTGCGAAGTGTACTCCAAGAACTAAAATATATGTAAAAATCATGATCAAAACCTTTATGAATTTTTCCAAATACATCTTTGAAGTCAGCTAAGACTTTGCCATGCTTAACTCTTCTTCTTTGCTCATTTATGACACGTTTGAACTCACGTGCTAGCTATATAATTTTAAAAAGCTAGTGTGATGATCATGCAATGCCACAAAACCTTTTTTTACTCATGTAACTAAACTTAGAGTGATTACTCCAAGCACCTATGTACCAGGAGGATCAAGTCATATCTTAGTTCAAGATGATGAGTTTCGTTTTTTATGCCATACACAGTTTATTCTCTTGCAGGTTAGGAGTAACATGTTGTTTATGCTCGTACCTTAATCAGTGTTATAACTTGTAGTTTAGGCTCATACTTTGAGGAGCATTTCAACTTACAGTTTAGGTTTGTGTGTCGAAGAGAGTTTCAACTTGCAGTTTAGGTTCGTACATCGGAGAGCGTTTTACTTGTAGTTTAGGCTTGTACGTCATGGAACGTTATAACTTGCAGTTTAGGCTCATGCACCAAGGAGCATTTTAACTTGTTGTTTAGGCTCGTTCATGAAGGAGTGTTGTAACTTGCAGTTTAGGATCGTGCGTCGAGAAGCGTTATAACTTGCCGTTTAGGCTTACACGTCGAGATGTGTTTAAACTTGTAGTTTAGGCTCGTTGATCTTAGGTATATTTATATGCCCAGAAATCTAATAATGACCGTATTTAGGCTAAGTTTGAATTCAATATGTGTTTGTTTATAGTCTTATCGAGTCTTTTGGTTGTTTATGAGCTAACCAACATGATTAGTTGTGTATGTGAGCTTAATTGGAGAGACGAGCATGAAAATGGATAGTGGGGAACATAAAAGATCCAAGTTGAAAGGAAGCAAGGAAGAAGATTGAAGAAATATCATTCAAGGCATCTCTGTATCATCTCCGCATCGCAGAGAGACCTTGCTTCCTTTCGACTCGGATCTTTTGTGTTCCCCATTGTCCATTTTTGTGCTCGTCTCTCCAATTAAGTTCATCTACACTCATACATCCTGGAGCATTTCACTTGTAGTTAAGGCTCATACATCAAGGAGCATTATAACTTGTAGTTTAGGCTCATGCATCCAGGAGCGTTTCAACTTGTAGTTTAGTCTCATATGTCAAGGAAAATTGTAACTTGCAGTTTAGGCTCATGCATCGAGGAGTGTTTCAACTTGCAGTCTAGGCTCATGCGTCGAGGAGCATTGTAACTTGCAGTTAGGCTTGTGTGTTGAACAAAGTTTGAACTTGTAGTTTAGAATTGTGCGTCGAAGAGCGTTGTAACTTGCAGTTTAAGCTCATGTATCAAGGAACATCTCAACTTTCCATTTAGACTCATACATCAAGGAACATTTCAAGGAAGAGTTTCATCAATGAAATTGTCCTTCTAACCCTTTGTGATGAAGCATTCATGTACTTTTATTTAGTGTTGGATTTTATGCATTCGCATTGTTGAAGAAGATTTGTACTTGATCTTATATCGATTTTCAAAAGTCAGAGTTTAGAACTCCCTTGATGCCTTTGCTTTTTGCAAGCAATCAAAATCCAAGTATCGCCATTCTTTCCATCGGAGAATTCCTATACTTTGGATGTGTTCGTTGTTTTCTTCAAGGCAGAAACTTCAACTAGTTTAAAGCTCCCAAACTATAGTATGATGACACCCTCTTCAATTGTTGCAGAGGTCACAGGGAGAAGATCTTCCGGAATCAAATTCTTTTTAGGATTAAGTTTGGCACTAGCATGATTTGTCGCAGTTGTCTCACCATTGTCCATGATGATCTTTCCTTCTCGTATCAATATCATGATCTTTTCCTTTAGAATGAAGAATTTTGTGGTGTGATGAATGATGATGCGAAGAAATTTACAACACATAGGATCATCGACTTTATTGGATTCTTTGGGTCACTTTGACTCTGGGAGTGCAATGAATTTCTTGGTTAGCAGCTCATTAAGAATCACAGGAACATCAGAGTCTGAAAAGGGATACTCTTTCTCTTGTAACTTCTTCAAGGTAGACTTATTTTTCACTTTTCACGTTTGTTTTGCACCTCATTCTCGTTCAACTTTTGTCTTGTGGAGGCTTTCGTAGAAGTCGTAGTTACCGGCATGGACTCCTTAGTTGTGTATTCTAATGACTCCTTCAATTCTATATCATCTTTTCTTGGATCAAAGACATGTGATGTCTTTCTATGGCTTGTAATGCTTAACTCCATGTCATGAGCGTGTGTAGCTAGTTCTTTAAAAGTTCGAGGCTTAATTCCTTGAAGGATATATACAAGGCCCCAATGCATTCTTTGTATACAAATTTCAACTGCAGACATTTCAGAAAGTTGGTCCTTGCAATCTAAGCTCAACATTCGCCAATGATTGATGTAGTCCACTATTGCTTCATCCGTACTTTGTTTTACGTTTGTCAATTCCATCATGCTTAATGAGTCACTCTACGATGGGTATTGTAGAAATGATTGAGAAATTGATTTTCCACTTTCTCTAAACAATCTATTGATTTAGGCTCCAAGTTTGTATATCAATCAAAGGTGTTTTCTTTTAACGAACAAACAAACTGCTTGACAAGAAGATCATCATGTGTACCAGCATAGCTACAAGTCTCGACAAAATTTGCAATGCATTGCTTTGGATTTTCCCTCCCATTAAGTTATTGCAATTTTGGTGGTTGATATCCAATTAGCATCAGTAAACCCTCGATTCGCTTAGAATACGACTTTGAATATATTAAGGAACTTTGTGGTGGACCACCATATAGAGCTTTAATATGGTGTTTGTGATCGTATCTTGTAGTTATTGAATTGTTAGAGTGGCCACTGAAGCAGATTGCTTTATGCATTGAGACTAAATTGGCTTGGTGGGAACATCAATTTTTTCTTGCATTGTTACATTGTGACGTGACTCTCCAGAGTTTGAGAGATAAGTTGGGCGATTTTTTTGTCATCAATAGACTTCATCAAAGTTTCAATGGTTTTTTCCATCATTGCAAACTTCTCGTCTATATCAGTTGCTTCAACCATCAAAGTGTTGACCTTTTTTGGAATTGAAGAATTCATTGAAATCGCAGATTCGCCAAATTTGAAGCCAGAGTGAGAAAGTTCATCAACTAACGTGGATGCAATGTTGCCCCCAGAGATTTCAGTTATGAGTGTCATTTGAGACTTGCTCTTTCTTTCCATCGCTAAATAGGTAAAGTATTTAGATCTATCCGAACCACTAGTCTTGAACTTGTGTCGACTGACTAGACCAGCATCACTAAAATCAACAAATGTGGCAATAGTAGAATCCTTGCACAAAACATCATTGATCTTCTTAAAGGCCATTGCAAAGTTGAACTTGTTGTTTTCTTATTTATAAGAGAAAGAGATGATGAGCAGAATTGGTCCCACTAGGCATGCGAAACTTGTTCGCAATAAATTTGGTAATGCTAAAAATTAACTCCAAGCAAAATAAATAAAAGAAAAATATGATTTTTATTAATGAATCTTGTGAGTACAATTCTGTTGTTCTCTTGATTCTTCTCTTCTAAGCTTCTTTGTGATTTAAGGGCCTTCAGTAGCCTATTTCTCGAATGTAGGATGAAGTAGACCTCTTTGAGATGTATTTGATCTTTAGAAACGTCGGGAAGCACTTCATCGTTTCAAGTCGATCTCCGAGAAGAACTCCATTGATTACTCCTTCGAAAAGCTATGTATGGCTTTCTACAATCTTTGCAAAATGCTTGTTGAAGTCTTCTTCATGCCCTTCTAGAATGTCATGTTCATCCCCTATTTATGATTGTAGGGGGTGGGCTGTAACATCTTGAACTTTGGTCAGTTTTTAAGTTTTACGTCAATCTTAAACGACCATTACTTTTACCATAGAATGTGTTAGGTGGCCCATGAGGTATCAAATTGAAGTTCTTTGAGACCGAATTCCAACACCACCGAGTTTGCTAAATTCTGAGTTTGGATGATGGAGCTATGCCCGTTTGAGTGCAGCATGTCTAGTTAAGGAAAATCATCGATTTTAAGGATGGGTATTTTGGTCTTTCCCTTACCCAACTAAGCCTAAATGTTTTTTCACCCAATTAGGAGTCTAAACTGATTGATATCAATTTTCATTCATTCTAAAACGTTTGGAAGGTTAGGGCAAAGTTTAAGAGGAGAAAAAGAAGAAAGTTTCAAGTATTCATCGAGTTATGTGGATTTTCACCAAGAACTTAGTTCTTTCGAGGTATGTAAGCTTTTATAGTGTTGGATTTGCTCGCCCTCACGCCAATCATGTGATTTTCATTCCTACATTTGTCCTTAAAGTTGATGGATTGAGAGTTTATGAGGTTTTAAGCTTCATTCTTTAAAAATGGAGTCTTGTTGTGTTCTTGAGGTGAGGGTTTTGCGAACGAGTGATATTCTTGATAGATTTTGAGTGGGTTTTTGATTGTTTGTGTTGGGTTTATGAATCCAAACAACTTTAGGGGTGAATCATTCGATTTTAGATGAGTTAGGCCTTGAATTGGAGCAAGAAAATTCATCAAATTTATGGGTAAGGGCATAAGATGAAGTGCCACATCTACATCGGAACTACTACCCACTAGTTTGGGGCCTGGCACCCCACATCACTCAGTGCGTCACAAACACTGTTCAGTAGTTTGAGGGATGCGCCCCGCGCCACTCAGTGCGCCAGAGTCTCTAAGTCCTTTACCCTTTCGTCCTTCTTTCTGTGTGTTCCCTCGAATCATAAATATGTTCTCTTCTTTATATCCACACATAAAATCTTCATTAATCCTTGAGAGATCATTCATATCTTAAAGACATCTCTTAATTTACATTTCACATTAAAGTAAATTTAAGAGTAATGTTCGAGAAATCTTTTTGAGTCATTTTTGAGAAGTCTTTTACAAACTTCTAGAACTTGAATTAAGATTTGAGTAAATGAGTATGAGAATGAGGAGAGTTTTCCTTCATGTTTCAAAATGATTATAAGGGAAGTAAGTATTTCCAAGCATTAACACTTTTACATTTAAAATAAGAGCAAAACCTTGATTTCTAAATGAGTTTTTGAGGAGTTTTGAGAATTATCTCTTTTAAGAGAATCCTTTGAGTAATAATCTCAAGTTGAGGCTTAGTTATGTTTTCAAACATTGAGCATAGGTTAAATATAGTATTGGGAGTAGTATTGAGCACCGATATGTGGATTAGTTCAAACAACTCACATTCCTCATAAACCATATAACACATGGGTAAAGGGTCATGATTTCCTATTGCTATTAAGCATAGCTCAGTGGATCCACTTGTTGAGGAAGTTCTATACCCCGGCAAGGTATAGGACAGTTCTGGCAGCGTGGGCGAGACCCTGTATCATCACATAGCTCATAGTGATGGTTGTCTGTTAGAGAATCTCTCAAATTAAAGTAAAGAGTTATATTTGTATTTTTTATGCATTTTGAGTTCTTTTCTACTATTTACAAAGCTTTATATATTGCATCTTATTATCATTGCTTTCATATTGAGCTGAGTATTCTTGAGTTGAGTTGAGTGAGTATTCTTGAGTTGAGTTGAGTGAGTAATCTTGAGTTGATTTGAGACGAGGTGAGTATGTCTTTGTGTTTATCAGTTCAAGCTTATTTTTTATGTTTCATTGTTCCCCTGGCATGCTCCTACATTCAATGTACTGACATCATTCGACCTGCATCTTTTCATGATGCAATAAATGTGTTCAGGGTCACCAATAGGCACTCTATTGATACCACTTACATTTCCAGTTAGCCTTGGTGAGCCTCCTTGCTTTCGGAAGGTTTCACACGTATTTTCTAGTTTTCTTAGGATTTCGTGGGTCTCGTCCTGGCATTCATCATCATACTAGAGGCTTCATAGACAGTAGTATTTTGAGGAGTCTATTCCATTTTCCATTGTTAATGTTCTAAGAATTGAGTTTCCTTCTTATAGCTAGTTAAATATTTTAACATTCTAAGTTATTTACTTTGACACTATTGAGTTAATCGTTGCATTTGAGTTCATATGGTGTTAAGTGAGTCTTTCGCTGACTATTGAGACAGGCCAATGGTTCGCTTGAGGACCTGTGATGGTTCATAAGAGCCAATTACACCTAGGGTGTAGGCTCGGGGTGTGAGAAACTTGGTATCAGATCACAAATTTAAAGAGTCATAGGGTGTCTTTGTAGCTATGTTTGTAGAGTCCTTGTTATTGGCGTGGAGCGCATCACATCTATAATTAGGTGGCTACAAAGATTAGGAAAAGTTTCACTTCCTTCATGTTTTTTTCATATGATATAGTTCAATTATATAAAAGTTTCATTCTAATTCATGCTAGCGCGTATCTTTTCAGATCAAGCCTCCACGAAGAGCTATTCGAGGTCTTCCTACAAGAAGAAATATTGATCCTCAGGATCAAGGGGTACCCAACGCACCAAAGTGCAACCCCAAGGAGAGGTCACTAATGCTGAGTTTCAGGATGTTATCTCGATGTTGAGTCACATTGTGGCCAATCAAGCTGGCTAACAAAGAGGGGTTCATCAGGATGTGGCTGATACATCTAGGATCCGTAAGTTCTTGACGATGAATCCTCCAGAATTCACAGGGTCAAATATCACTAAGGATCCGGAGAACTTTGTGGATGAGCTGTAGAAGGTGCTTGATGTCAAGCATGCGGAATTAGCTACATACCAACTCAAGGGTATTGCTAGGATCTGGTACGACCAATGGAAAAAGAGCAGGGCTGAAGGGGCACCAATTATGAGCTGGACTGTGTTTGAAAGTGTTGTTATGGGGAGTTTCTTTACCCGCGAGCTGAGAGAGGAAAAGGTATGAGAATTTCTCACTCTTAAACAGGAGTACATGAGTGTGCATGAGTACAACCTCAAGTTCACTCAACTTTCCCGTTATGCTCCGGAGATAGTTGCTGATTTGAGGAGCAGGATGAGTCTATTTGTGTCTGGACTATCCCAATTGTCAAGCAAAGAGGGTAAGGCTGTTATGTTGATAGGGGACATGGACATAGCAAGGCTTATGATCCATGTGAAGTGGGTTAAGGAAGACAAGATGAAAGATAGAGAGGAGTTTCGTAACAAGAGGGCTAAGACAACAGGTAAGGAGTCTGGACAACAGAAGATTGGAATGCGAACTGGTCATCTTTTCAGAGAGGCCAACTGGCTTATCCCATCATTTGCTAGTTCACCTGTACCAAAGAACAGAGGTGAGTTTAGGAATCAGAATTTGCAGAACTTCAGAGCTCAACCTACTCAATCTCAGGATAGTGTGGCACAAGGGGCCAACTGGACTCCTACATGTGCTAAGTGTGGTAGAAATCACCCAAGAGCATGTTATGATGGCTCCATTGGCTATTTCAAGTGTGTTTAGACAGGTCACTTCATGAGAGAGTTCCCTAATAACAAGCAGGGTAATAGTAATGGAGGCAATAGAGCCCATTCTTCTTCAAAGAATCGGCTGCATAAAACTGCACCTAGAAGAGCTACTTTAGGGACAAGCAAAGGAGCAAACCGTCTATATGCTATCACCAGTGCCCAAGAGCAGGAGAATTCACTAGATTTTGTCACAAGTATGATAAATGTTTTTACTTTTGATGTATATGCATTACTTGATCCAGGTGCGAGTCTATCTTTTGTGACTCGATACATAGCTATGAGGTTTGATATTCTTTTTGAACAACTTTTTGATCCCTTCAGTGTTTCCACACCTTTTGGTGAGTCTGTCCTAATGGAGAGAGTTTATCCTGATTGTGTCATATATCTTAATCAAAAGGATACCATGGTTGACTTAGTTGAGCTAGACATGGTGGACTTTGATGTTATTCTAGGTATGGACTTGTTTCATGCTTGTTATGTCTCAGTTGATTGTAGGACTCGAGTAGTCAAATTTTAGTTTTCTAATGAGCCAGTTGTAGAGTGGAGAAGTAGTTCAATAGTGCCTAAGGGTCGTTTCGTTTCATACCTTAAGGCCCATTAGTTAGTCTCTACGGAGTGCATCTATCACTTAGTCCGAGTTAAATAAACTTCGGCATAGACATTTTTCCTGATACTTGACCTATCTTTATTCCACCATATAGAATGGCCCCAGCTGAGTTAAAAGGGTAGTTTTTCTTGATAAAGGTTTTATTTGACCTAGTGTCTCACCTTGGCGCACTCCAGTCTTATTTGTAAGGAAGAAAGATGATTCTCTTAGGATGTGTATTGATTACCTCCAGTTGAACAAGGTCACCATAAAGAATAAACATCCTCTCCCGAGAATTGATGATCTATTTGATCAACTTCAGGGTGTCACTTGCTCTTCTAAGATAGACCTCAAATCTGGCTATCATCAGTTGAGAGTAAGAGAAAGTGCATCCTGAAGACAACATTCAAGACCCGTTATAGTCATTATGAGTTTCTTGTTATGTATTTTGGTTTGACTAATGCCCCTACAACATTCATGGATCTTATGAATAGAGTATTTAAGCCATATCTCAACATGTTTGTTATTGTGTTTATTGATGACATTCTGATCTATTCAAGGAGTGAGGAGGATCATGGTAGCCACTTAGAATAGTCCTCCAAACTCACAAGGATAGAGAGTTGTATGCTAAATTTTCCAACTGTGAGTTTTGGCTTAAGTCTGCAGCGTTCTTAGGCCACATTGTATTCAAGTAAAGTGGATTCAAGCTGACACTCGTAAGATCAAGCAAAGGCAGCACTGGGCTAGACCCACATATCCAACCGATATAAGGAGTTTCTTAGGATTGACTTGTTATTATAGAAGGTTTGTCGAGGGGTATTCATCCATTGCATCCCCGTTGACAAAGCTGACTCAAAAGAGAGTAAAGTTTCAATGGTTTAAAGCTTGTGAGAAAAGCTTTAGGAATTGAAAACCTGGTTAACTACTACCCTAGTGTTGACCCTACCAGAGGGTACAAAAGGCTTTGAAGTGTATTGTGATGCGTCCAGAGTTGGACTTAGTTGTGTATTGATGCAAAATGGTAAGGTTATAGCATATTCCTCCAGACAGCTTAAGAGTCACGAGAAGAATTACCCAACTCATGATTTAGAGTTGTCTGTTGTAGTATTTTCTTTGAAAATATAGCGTCACTATCTCTATGGTGTTCATATAGATGTGTTCACCGATTACAAGAGTCTTCGGTATGTCTTCAGTGAGAAAAAGCTTAATCTCATACAGATGAGGTTGTTGGAGTTACTCAGGGATTATGATATGAGTATTCTCTATCACCTTAGTAAGGCTAATGTTGTTGTTAATGCTTTAAGTAGGTTATCTATAGGTAGTATGACCCATGTTGAGGAATTCAAGAGAGAATTGGCTAAGGAAGTTCATAGATTTATTCGATTGGGGGTCTGTCTATTGGATTCCAGCAAAGGTGGAGTCATGGTAATGAATGAGGTTGAATCATCACTAGTGTCCGAAGTGAAGAAGAAGCAAGACCAAGACCCTATTTTGCTTGAATTAAAGGTGAATGTTCATAAGCAAAAGGTGATGGTTTTTGAACAAGGGGGAGATGGTGTAGTACCAAAGGTGGATGAACTCCAAGAAAGGATCATGGATGAAGCTCGTAACTCCAGATATTCGATCCATCCCAGTTCGAAAAAGATGTATCATGACTTGAGGGAAGTTTATTGGTGGAGTAGTATAAAGACGTGTATTATAGAATTCGTTGCTAAATGCCGAAATTGCCAACAAGTCAAGGTAGAGCACCAAAGGCCCGATGGTATAGCTCATAATATAGAACCTCTAGAATGGAAGTGGGAGATGATTAATAAGGATTTCATTACCGGCTTGCCGCTGTCTCGTAGGAAGCATGATTCGATTTGGGTGATTGTAGACTGGATGACTAAATCAACCCATTTCTTGCTGGTAAAGACTACATTTTCGGTAGAAGATCATGTCAGGTTATATATTCAAGAGATAGTCAAACTTCATGGAGTTCCTGTGTCCATTATTTCAGATAGAGGTGCACAATTCATCACTCAATTTTGGAAGTCTTTCCAGAAAGGTTTGGGTTTGAAGGGAAATTTGAGTACTACTTTCCATCCTCGGACTGATAGTCAAGCAGAGTGCATGATTCAGACTTTAGAGGATACGTTGGGGGCTTGTGTGATTGATTTCAAAGGTAATTGGATGATCACTTACCTCTCATACAGTTTGCTTACAACAATAACTATCACTCTAGTATCCAGATGGATCCCTATGAGGCTCTTTATGGGCGAAGATGTAGATCTCCTATTTGATTGTTTGAGGTTGGTGAAGCTGAGCTTATAGGACCAGTTTTGGTTCATCAAGTAATGAAGAAGGTGAAGATTATTCAGAAAAGGTTAAAGACAGTGCAAAGTCATCAGAAGTCCTATATAGATGTTAGGAGAACAGACTTAGAGTTTGATGTGGATGATTGGGTTTACTTGAAAGTTTAACCCATGAAGGGTGTTATGAGATTTGGCAAGAAGGGGATATTGGTCCTTACAGAAAATCTAAGAGAATTAGCAATGTAGCTTATGAGTTGGAGCTACCATCAGAGATAGCTGCAGTTTATCCAGATTCCACGCTTTATGTTGAATAAGTGTATGGGTGATCTGCATTATTGTACCTACTAAGAACATTGGTATCAAGGATAGCCTATCATATGAGGAGATTCGCTCATATTCTTGATCGCCGATCGCAAGTTGAGTACTAAGGAGGTTGCATCACCAAAGTCCTATGGAGAAATCAATTTGTTGAGGAAGTTACTTAGAAGTGGGAAGGATATGAAGAGGAGATACACTCATCTCTTTCCTTTCGGATAAATTCCAGACCAAAGTAATGACTTTTTGTAGAATACTCTTTAAAGTGATATGCTTAATTGTGTTAAATTACATGTTGGGTGTTTGAGTTGGGTGTTAGATATTTCCACCCCTAATTCTACTTAGAGTGATCTCATTCGAGGACGAATGTTCCTAAGGGGGAGCTATTGTAACACCTTAAACTTTGGCCAGTTTTTAAGTTTTGAGTCAACTTCAAACGACCATAACTTTCAACACAGGATATGTTAGGTGGCCCATGAGCTATCAAATCAAAGGTCATTGAGTCCTCTTTCCAACAACGCCGAGTTTGCTAAATTCTGAGTTCAGATGATAGAGTTATTCCCATTTGAATGCAGCTTGTCTAATTAAGGAAATTCATCTGTTTTAAGGAGGGTTAGTTTGGTCTTTTCCTTACCCCACTAGGCCTAAACGTTTTATGTCACCCAATTAGGGGTCTAAACTGATTGAGATCAGTTTTCACTCATCCTTAAACGTTTGGAAGGTTAGGTCAAAGTTCAAGAGGAGAAAAAGAAGAAAGTTTCAAGCGTTCTTCGAGTTTTGTGGATTTTCGCCAAGACTTAGTTCTTTTGAGGTATGTAAGCTTTCATAGTGTTGGGTTTGTTTGCCCTCACACCAATCATGTCATTTTCATTTATAAATTTGTCCTTGAAGTTGATGGATTGAGTTCTTGAGAAGTTTGTGAGGTTTTAAGCTTCATTCTTTAACAATGGATGTTGAGTTCTTGAGGTGAGGGTTTTGCGAACGAGTGATGTTCTTGATAGATTTGAAGTGGGTTTTCAATTGTTTGTGTTGGGCTTATAAATCCAAACGAGTTTAGGGGTGAATCATTCAATTTTAGATGTGTTAGGCCTTGAATTGGAGAAAGAAAATTCGTTAAACTTCTGGGTAGGGGCATGGGACGACGCACCACCACTATGCTAGAACTACTGCCCGGGTAGTTTGGGGCCTGGCTCCTTGCGCCACTCAGTGTGCCCTAAACACTGTTCAATAGTTTTGGGGTTGGCGCCCCGCGCCACTTAGTGCACCAGGGTCACCAAATCCTTACCTTATCGTCCTTCTTTCCGTGTGTGTTCCCTCGATTAGTACCTATGTTCTCTCCTTGATATCCACACTTAAAATCTTCATTAATCTTTGAGATATCATACACATCTTAAACATATCTCTTAATTTACATTTCACATCAAAGTTAAGAGTAAAGTTCGAGAAACCTTTTTGAGTCATTTTAAGAAGTCTTTTACAAACTTCTAGATATTGAATTAGGACTTGCGTAAAAGAGTATGAAAATGAGGAGAGATATCTTTCATGTTTCAAAGTAAGTATAAGGGAACTAAGTATTCCCAAGTGTAAATGCTTTTACATTTAAAATAAGAGGAAACCTTGATTTCTAAACGAGTATATGAGGAGTTTTGAGCATTATCTCTTTTAAGAGAATCATTTGAGTAATAATCTCAAGTTGAGGCTGAGTTATGTTTTCAAACATTGATCATGTGTTATATTTATTATTGGGAGTAGTATTGAGCACCGATATGAGAATGAGTTCAGACAACTCACAATCCTCATAAACCATGTACCCAACACGGGTAAAGGATCATACTTTTTAGATGATTCCTTATTGCTTTTAAGCATAGCTTAGTGGATCCATTTAGTTGAGGATGTTCTATACCCCGACAAGGTATAAGATAGTTCTGACAGCGTGGGTGAGACATTGTATCATCACATAGCTCATAGTAATGGTTGTTTGTTAGAAAATCTCCCAAATAAGAGTAAAGAGTTATATTTGTATTTTTATGCATTTTGAGTTATTGTCTACTGTTTACAAAGCTTTATATATTGCATCTTATTATCATTGTTTTCATATTGAGCTAAGCATTCTTGAGTTGAGTATTTTTGAGTTGAGTTGAGTGAGTAATCTTGAGTTGAGTTGAGATAAGGTGAGTATGTCTTCTTGTTTATCAGTTCAAGCTTATTTTTTATGTTTTAAGTGTTTCCCTGCATGCTCGTACATTCAATGTACTGACGTCCTTTGACCTGCTTCTTTTCATGATGTAGATACAAGTGTTCAGGGTCATCAACAGGCGCTCCGTTGATACCACTTGCAGTTCCAGTTGGCTTTGGTGGGCCTTCTTGCTTCCGAAGGTTTCACATCTATTTTCTAGTTTTGTTAGGATGTTGTGGGTCTCGTCCCGACTTCCATCAATAGTAGCATTTTGAGGAGTCTATTCCATTTTCCATTGTTAATGTTTTAAGACCTGAGTTGCCTTTTTATGGCTAGTGGAATATTTTAACATTTTGAGTTATTTACTTTGAGACTATTGAGTTAATCTTTGCATTTGAGTTCCTATGGTGTTGAGTAAGCCTTCCACTGAGTATTGAGTCAATCCAATGGTTCAATTAGGACCAGCGATGGTTCTCGAGTGCCAACTACACCCAGGGTGTAGGCTCGGGGCGTGACATGGACAAGATTGCTTATGATTGACCAAAGAATGTCATTTTTACACTTGGCGGATTGTGATTGGTTCTCTCATTTGACTGGGACTAACACCTCATTTGGACACGTGGCGTCACCTTGTTGGTCTTAGATGCCTAGTCACTGGTACATGTGACATGTGTTTGGGCTTCAAGGTGAAATGGACCTTGGACTTGAATTTAATAAAAATGGACTTATTTATTTGTAAAACTCAAATTAATCATTCAACACAAATAAACATGGATTTAATCCAAATTTTGTATGAATTAAATCTAATAAAATTTGTGTGTCTACAATCCTTTAACATGATATGATCAATTTCTTCACGATTTGAGTCTTAAAAATATCACAACTAATAAAAAGTAGTAGCAATAAACAATTCATTCATATTGTTTGATCATTATCTTCACTTTTTTTTTTATAAAATTTAAAATAATATATATATATATATATATATATAAACATAAACTTATGGATTATGTTGTAAAACTAAAGCAAAATAAGACAAGAAATATAGAAGATGAAAACAATAGAAATATAGAGACAAGATATGAGAGAATTTCTTATTCTTCAAAATATTCAAGTGCATACAATATGAACCCTTATGCCTCTATTTATAGTGTAACATAGAGGCATACAAAAGTTTAGTCATAAACATGAATATAATGGGGAGGTTATGGAAGTGAAAGGTTACAAGAATAATGGTTATAAAGGTCTCCGTTATGGAGGTTATGGTTATTTTCATAATGGAGGAAAGTAATGGAGATAATGGGTGAGAGTAACTTCTTGATGTAGTGGACATTCACACTATAATATTTTATAATACTCCCCCTTGGATGTCCATAGATAATATGTCTCATTAAAACCTTACTAGGAAAAAACCTAGTGGGAAAAAATCCTAGTGAAGGAAAAAGAGTACACATATCTTTTAATACTCTTTGAATCTTGCCTCATTAAAAACCTTACTAGGAAAACCCAATTGGGATAAAACCATGGTTAAGGAAAAGAGTACAACGCGTATTTTTCTCCCCTGATAAAAATTATACTTGATATCTCGGAGACGATGCATTCCAATCTTACATCACAACTTCTCAAATATTGATGTTGGCAATCCTTAGTGAATAAGTTTACAAGATTATCACTTGAATGGATCTTTGAACGTCTATCTCACCATTTTGTTGAAGATCATGTGTGAAAAAGACTTTTGGTGAAATATGCTTTGTCTGATCTCCTTTGATTGTATCCCCCCTTTAATATTATTTTTGTATATAGTGGCTGGAATATCCTTTGCCAAATGAAAATCACATATTTTCTGAATATGATAGATCATGATTTCAACCAAACACACTCCCGACTTACTTCATAGATCAATATTTTTTCTGCATGATTTGAAGAAGTGGTTACCAATGTTTGATTCATTGAACGCCAAGATATTGTTATGCCTTCATATGTAAATAAATAGTCCATTTGTGATCAAGCTTTATGCGGATCAAATAAATATTTTGCATCTACCTAATCAAATCATTTCTAACTCGGAGATTGATCATTTCAATTTTATTGAAGCTCATCTTTTCTTCACAAAGAAAATCACACATCTTATATGTGTTGAGTCACTTGTTTTGTTAGTTTCTTGTCATAACTTGAATGATAATATGACAATCCTTTCACATAACTTTTGTTATGTATATCAAATAATCTTCTAGTATTTGCATAACCAGCAATCTGTAAGTGCACCAATTGCACTAATACATGACATTTTAAATCATTTTCATGAGGTTGAAAAGATTCTTTCTTTGTGTAAAGCAATCTCAGATCCATTAGGTACACAATGGAATTGTTGTAAGACCTTTTAAATCCTTCAAGAATTTTCATATAACCTTCATCGTCTAGTTTGACATAATAATTAGTCATTATACATATTCAAGTATTTCATCTATTGCCAGACTGAAATAAGTCTCATTGCTTCCACCACTAGAGAACATATATCCATTTAATAATGTCAGGACTTCTGCGAACACCTTTTATGCCCTGAGGAACAAACCGTACTTTATATCTATAACAACCCAAAAAATTAGTAGGTTGAACTAGAGCCTAAACGTAAGGTTAAAAAATATAAAATGACTCCCCAAATATTAGTAAGTTATTTAAGGTTAAAATAGGGCTAATTGAGTCAAGACCTAGGGGCAAGTGCCAAAGCAAAGGGACCAAGCCAAAGCCAAAGGCCAAGGCTGCCGCTAGCTAGGAGCACACTGCCCCACCTTCACGAGAGGGACCACGGATCGTGGTCCACTCCACGACTCATGAAGGTGGTCTTGAAGCTTCCTTGGTTTCATGGAAATTGGGACATCTTGGGGGAGCTACTGGTCAAGGGACCACGGGCACCACCACGGGCAGTGGTTCTCTTGACGAGGCATGGGGTGGCCGTAGTCATGACCACGGATCGTGGGAGGTCTCGTGGTCATGACTTGGACTTATGGGGAGGTTGACATGTTGGGGAGGCTACTGCCTAAGTGACCACAAGCACCACCACAAGTCGTGGTCCCCTAGACGGGTCATCTAAGTAGTTGTGGTCACAGGACGGGGAGCCATTAAATGAGGGTTAATTAAGTCTTTTCCTTTTTAGTACAATTAAGTAGGGTGTTTTGGGTATTTTTAGGGGTAGTATATATATTGTTTTTAAGTCAAATTTCACAAGACTTGGCCATTATTCACAAACACCCAATTGAAATCAAAAACTCCTCCCTCCTCTCTCAAAAATTCTCTCTCTAGACTCAAGAAGAAGAATGAGCCATTGGAGCTAAGGTTGCTAGATTTTCAAGGTTCTTCCCCAAATTTATTGAAGGTTCTAAAGTGAGGTATGGATGATCTCCGTCCTTGGGTAGCTATCACCCAAGGAGTCCCTTCAAAATATGTTTTCAATCGCTCAAATACCCTAATTCTAGGGTTTTCAATCTATGACATGGGTCTTCTTCCAAAATGATTTTTATTGTTTAATTATGGTCAATTATGGTTGGTTATTGTGAATTATGTATAGAATGATGAAGTATAGACTTTTTATAATGAAAATTCCCCATAGACCCAAGTTTTCCCCATATTGAGAAATCATGAATTGATGTTGTGGGTTGATTGATATTATGAGTATGTCAATTGAATATGTTTATGTTAATTAAGCCATTGAATCATGAATTCCTCCTATATTATGTAGTGATTGTATATGGTTGGATTGATTATGAGTTTAAGACCCTTGAAGGGCAAAGGTATGAGGGTTGTACCTCTTTATGAGAATTAGGTATGAGATTGTGAATTACTTGAATATGTGATGATTTTATGAATATGGTGTAATGATGGTATTGATGCAATATTCTTCTTCCCTATACCCCTTTACACTTGATTATGCTTTAAGTATGTATGTATGTTTATGATAAGCTTGTTGTGTTTATTGAAAGGCCATTCTCATGAACACACTACGACTATGATATGAAAGGTTTACTCACATGTTGATGATTTTAAGGTGAAAGGGGTATTCTCACATATGGAATCTATGAGCTATTATGATGATATGTTGGCATGGGTGCCTAGTGCATTCTCTTATGAATATGAACTTAAGTAAAGACTTAATATGACTTGTAAGGGAATTATGCTTAGCACTGAGAGGATATGAGTATGAGATGAGTTCCTTCACACTAGTAGTTGGGTTTCCAAAACGGTGTCTCATGAGATGGAAACCTCCACGTTAGTAGTTAGGGTTTCTAGAAGCAATCTCCATATCCCATAACTATGTGCCCCCATGGGTCTTAGCTAGTGGATCCACCTAAAAGCTAAAATGTACGTTCTACCTTAGGCAAGTAGGACACCTCTTTTCGGTGTGGGGGTAGAACACCAGATTCCATGTAGCTCACATGGTCTATGTCGGTTAATGTTATTCTTCCCTATATGATATGAATTGAACTATGATAAGAACATGGACTTTAATTATGATTTCTTAAGAGGGACTACTTAGTATGAGTGGGGGTATGAGACTTCACTTATGCATTGCACAAGTAGACTTCAAGAGGGGTTATGGTGAGGTTCTCTTATGTTATGAAGACTTATGAATTATGAATGAAAGGTATGTATGAATGTTAATGTTGACTTTACTTGTTCCCACTTATGAACATGAATGACTCTTTACTTATGTATGTTGGTTATGAATAAGGTAAAGTATGATATGTATGTTGTTGGTGGCCTAAATGTGATACTTGGTATTTGGTAGGGTTATGGGATCTTATCATTGCATTGCACTAGTGTGGCTTTGGGTTGCTTATTTGTTGGTTTGACTTATGATTTTCCATTAATATGCATTATGGCTTTTAAACTTGATAAAGGCATGATTTTAACTAAATGTCCCTTTTTATACATGTTTTAAGGATTTTTATGCATGGCTTCCATACTTGGTACAATTAATTGTGCTAACCCAAATTCTCTACTTTTACCATGAGTGTAGGTTCCGACCGTTGATTTGTACTACTTCTTTCAAGTGAATCTTGGGTTGACTATTCCCAAGGCTTGGTGAATCCTCAAGTTCGAGGACAAGCTTTTATTGTTTCTAGTTCTATTGTACTTTCTACATTTGAGACTTTATTGATGTATGGGCTTAGACCCTAATTGTACTCACTATTGTACTTGATGGTGATTGAGACAAGTCTAGATTCTTATTTTCATTTATGACAAGGAGTTGACTTCTATTGTAAAAGTTTTAAATTTTTCCGCATTATTCTATGTCTTTATGTTATGATTATGCTAAGGGCTTGTATGAGACCCCTTCGGGGTCAAGTACGCCATGTTGCTCCTAGGGGTAACCCTGGGTCATGACAAACTTGGTAATTAGAGCACAAGGTTATAGAATGATTCTAGGATGATGTCTCATGAACCATGTCTAGTAGAGTCTTGTTCATAAGTGTGAAGCATGCCACACTTATGAATGAGAGGCTATAAGATGTTTAGGAATTTTCACTTCTTTGATTACTCATTAGTCGTGCCTTAGTGTTTTAACTCTATGAAATCCTTTTCCTAACCCTTTTCTTGTGCATATAGGATATAACTACAAGAAGGGCAGGCACAAGAAGAATGGAAGAGGAGATTGCTAATGAGGGAGTTCCTCCCCAAGATCCTCAAGGTCCTCAAGAACCTCAAGTTCCTTAAGCTTTTAATGATGAGGGGGACTATGACTAATGTGGAGATAAGGTGGATCTCCAAACATTGACTCATGCTCTAACGGCTCAAGTCACTAGGGATGCTAGAGTTCAAGTGAACCTCAATGTGAGTACAACTACTTCAAGGATAAGGGATTTCACTAGAATGAATCCTCTCATGTTCTATGGCTCCAAGGTGGAGGAGGACCCACAAGGCTTTATTGAGGAGGTATTTAAAGTGGTTGATGCCATGGGAGTGTCCTCACAAGACAAGGTGGAACTAGCCGCCTACCAATTCAAAGACTAGCTCAAGTATAGTATGAGCAATGGAAGGAGGAGAGACTTATGAGAGTGGGCTCGGTTGATTGGGGAGTGTTCAAGTTGGCCTTCCTTGATAGGTTTTCCCCCTAGAGCTAAGGGAGTTCATCAACCTTCGCCAAGTAGGTATGAGTGTGAAGAAATATAGCCTTAAGTTCACCCAATTGTCTAAATATGCTCCAACCTTGGTGGCGGACTCTAGGGCTAAGATGAACAAATTCGTTATGGGGATATCCGACTTGGTGATAAATGAATGTCGGTCGACAATGCTTATTCCAAGCATGAACATTTCACATCTTATGGTTCATGCCTAACAAATTGAGGAACAAAAGCTCAAACAAGTAAATAGAGAAGTGAAGAGGGCAAGGACCGATGATGGGAATTCTTCCAAGGGTATATTTGAGGTTCAAGGTAAACCAAGGTTCAAGAAAAGGTTTTCCAACAAAGGCTCTTCTAATGCTCCTAAGGTCAACAAAGATAAGGTGTCTAACCCTAAGCCACAATGAGGTAATAGTGGTAGCTCATATGTTGATAGACCTACTTGTGCCAAGTGTAGTAAGAAGCATGATAGTAAGTGCTTGGTAGGCACGGATGGTTGTTTTAATTGTGGGAAGAGCGGTCATATGAAGAGAGATTGCCCTATGTTAAGGGCTCAAGGGAGAGAGGCAAACAAGTCCCTCCAAGTGGCTCAAATTCAGATGCTCCCAAGAAGAATCGCTTCTATGCTCTTCAATCTAGAAGTGATCAAGAAGGTTCCCCAGACGTTGTTACTAGTATGTTGCAAGTATTTTCCATTGATGTTTATGCACTATTAGACCCCGATGCCACTTTATCTTTTGTTACCCCTTTAGTGGCTATGAAATTTGAAGTACTCCCCGAAATATTAGAGGAGCTTTTTTCGGTTTCTACCTCGGTTGGTGACTCGGTTGTAGCTAAAAGAGTATATAGGAGTTGTCCTATTTCTTTGTCTCATAAAGTCACTTTGGTTGATTTGGTAGAATTAGATATGTTTGACTTTGATGTCATATTGGGGATGGATTGGTTGCATGCTTGCTTTGTGTCCATTGATTGTAGAACTCGGGTGGTAAAGTTTAAATTTCTAAATGAACCCATGCTAGAATGGAAGGGGGGAAATTCAATCCCTAGAGGTCGTTTTGTTTCATGTCTAAAAGCTAGGAAAATGATTTCCAAGGGGTGTGTCTACCATATTGTTAGAGTCATGGATGTTGAGTCAATGACTCCTTCTTTGGAGTCGGTCCCGGTGGTGAGAGAGTTTTCAAAAGTCTTCCTCGATGACTTGCCCGGCATTCCTCCCAAACAGGAAATAGACTTTGGCATTGAATTATTGTCGGATACTCAACCCATATCAATTCCCCCTTATCGGATGTCTCCG
This sequence comes from Solanum pinnatisectum, assembly GCA_035578085.1. Classification (NCBI taxonomy): domain Eukaryota; kingdom Viridiplantae; phylum Streptophyta; class Magnoliopsida; order Solanales; family Solanaceae; genus Solanum; species Solanum pinnatisectum. Next base: position 43,147 of record JAWPEI010000044.1, read on the forward strand.
GCCAAATTGAAAGAATTGAAGGAACAACTCAAGGATTTACTAGATAAGGGTTTTATTCAACCAAGCAAATCTCCATGGGGTGCTCCGGTATTGTTTGTAAAGGAAATGGATGGGTCCCTTAGGATGTGTATTGACTATCACTAATTGAACAAGGTCACCGTAAAGAATAAGTACCCATTTCCTAGAATTGATGATTTGTTTGACCAACTCCAAGGAGCGAGTTACTTTTCAAAGATTGACCTAAGGTCAGGCTACCATCAACTAAGAGTGAGAGGGGTTGACATTCCTAAGACGGCCTTCCGAACAAGATATGGTCACTATGAATTCCTAGTAATGTCTTTTGGTCTAACAAATGTCGTCGGGTGTTTAGGCAATAGCTTGATTCGTTTGTGATCGTTTTTATTGATGATATCTTGATCTACTCAAAGAGTGAGGGTAAACACATAAATCATTTGAGGATAATATTGCAAGTCCTAAAAGACCAAGAATTGTATGCAAATTTTAGCAAGTGTGAGTTTTGGCTATGGTCGGTTAGTTTCCTCGGTCATATCGTGTCAAGTATGGGTATAGAGGTTGATCCCAAGAAGACGGATGCGGTTAGGAGTTGGCCTAGACCCCTAAGTCCCACCGATATTCGAAGCTTATTGGGTTTGGCCAAGTATTATCAAAGATTTGTAAATAGTTTATCATCTATTGCTTCTCCATTAATGGCTTTGACCCAAAAGAAGTCCAAATTTGAGTGGTTAAAAGCTTGTGAGAAAAACTTCCAAGAGTTGAAGGATAGGCTCACTTCCGCTCCGATGTTGACCTTACCGAGGGTACCGACGGGTTTGTAGTATATTGTGATACTTCGAGAGTAGGGTTGGGGTGTGTTCTCATGCAACGTGGTAAGATGATTGCCTATGCTTCAAGGAAACTCAAGACTCGTGAAAATAATTACCCGACCCATGATCTGGAACTAGCGATGGTGGTTTTTGCCTTAAAAATATGGAGACACTATCTATATGGGGTGCATGTTGATGTATTCACCGATCACAAGTGTCTTCAATATGTTTTTAGCCAAAAAGACTTAAATCTCCGACAAAGGAGGTGGTTAGAATTTTGAAAGATTATGACATGAGTGTCCTTTACCACCCCGACAAAGCTAATGTAGTTACGGATGCCTTAAGTAGATTGTCCATAGGTAGTGTAGCTCATGTAGAAGATGAGAAGAAGGAATTGGTTCATGATGTGTATGGGTTGGCCCGGTTAAGTGTCCAACTAGTGGATTATACCAAGGGTAGAGTTATGGTCCATCATAGTTCTGAATCGTCCTTTGTAGTAGATGTGAAGTCTAAGCAACACCTTGATCCTATTTTAATGGAGTTGAAAGAATTGGTTCTCAACAAGTTCGTTGAGGCTTTCTCCCAAGAGGGAGATGGGGTGCTTAGGTACCAAGGTAGATTATGTGTTACGAACATTGATGGCCTGAGAGAGTAAATTTTAGAAGAGGCTCATGGTTCACGGTATTCTATTCATCTGGGAGCCACCAAGATGTACCATAATCTATGGGAAGTCTATTGGTGGAATGGTATGCAGAAGGATATAATGGGTTTTGTGGCCAAATGTCTGAGCCAACAAGTTAAGGTCGAACGTCAAAGGCTGGGAGGTTTGTCCCAAGCTATAGACATTCCTACTTGGAAGTGGGAGGATGTGAATATGGACTTTATTATGGGTTTGCCTCATACTCAAAGGCAAAATGACTCCATATGGGTTGTTGTGGATAGAATGACAAAGTCTGCCCACTTTCTACCTGTCAAAGTTTCCTTTACAGTGGAGGACTATGCCAAATTGTATGTTAAGGAGATAGTGAAATTGCATGGGGTGCCATTATCGATTATTTCAGATCGGGGTACCCAATTCACTTCACAATTTTGGAAAGCATTCCAACAAAGAATAGGTGCCAATGCTAAACTTAGCACCACTTTTCATCCCCAAATGGATGGTCAAGCGGAGCGCACCATCCAAACCTTAGAGGATATGTTGAGAACATGTGTCATTGACTTCAAGGGTAATTGAGACCATCATCTACCGTTAATTGAATTTTCCTACAACAATAGCTACCATTCTAGTATCGCCATGGATTCTTTTGAAACATTATATGGTATGAGGTGTAGGTCTCTGATTGGGTGGTTTGAAGTAGGTGAAATTTCCCTAGTGGGTCTCGAACTAGTTTATGAGGCTATTGAAAAGGTTCGACTCACTAGAGAAAGGTTGAAGGTGGCCCAAAGTTGGCAAAAGTCCTATTTTGATGTTAGAAAAAGGGATCTCAAATTCAAAGTTGGTGATTGGGTCTACTTGAAAATCTCACCCATGAAGGGTGTGATAAGGTTCAGTAAGAAGGAGAAGCTTAGTCCCAGTATGTGGGCCCGTACCAAGTCTTGAAACGTGTTGGCAAGGTTGCCTATGAATTGGACTTACCAAATGAATTGGCTCCGATTCACCTCGTGTTCCATGTGTCCATGCTTAAGATGTGCATAAGTGATCCGATATCCATCCTTCCTTTAGAGGGTCTAGGAGTTGATGAAAGCCTTACCTATGAAGAGGTCCCGATTGAGATTTTGGACCGGCAAGTGAAAAGGTTAAGAAACAAGGAAGTAGCTTCCGTTAAGGTTCTATGGAGGAATCACTTAGTTGAGGGTGCTACATGGGAGGCCGAGGCCGATATGATGTCCCGTTATCCTCATCTATTTCCTTCTACTCCTATTCAAGCTTGAGGTAAGTAGTTTTCTTAAGTTTTGATGTTTTTTGAGTTATACATGTTGTATGTATGTTTTCATGATCTCCTTGTGTGAGGCATGTTCTTGGTGAAATTCATGTTTTATGTAAATTGAGCTTTCATGAATTATGTGTATCGCATGTTGATTTGCATTTGTGTATGATGTTGTCATATGTGACTTCATGAGATGAGTTGATGAACATGCTTAGTATGCTTGTGGTGAAATGGCATATTGGCTCCCTATTGTTGTGTTGAGCTTGTTTGAGTTGGAGAAGGTAGTTCCTCTCATGTTTATGTCAATTGATGAGTTTGGTGCATAATGAGATTGTAAATATAGTTCCTACCTCCTTATGTTGCATTGAGCTTGTTGATGTGGAGTTGATGTTTCCTCCTATGGTTTGCGCATTGTATTGGGGTGTCATGCATGATGGGCTGCTAGTCTTGAGTCGTTTCCCTAAAAGTGTTTAAAGTATCATTCGAGGACGAATGTTCCTAAGGGGGAGATATTGTAACAACCCAAAAAATTAGTAGGTTGAACTAGAGCCTAAACGTAAGGTTAAAAACTATAAAATGACTCCCCAAAGATTAGTAAGTCATTTAATGTTAAAATAGGGACAATTGAGTCAAGACCTAGGGGCAAGTGCCAAAGCAAAGGGACCAAGCCAAGGCCAAAGGACAAGGCTGCCGCTACCTAGGAGCACACTACCCCACCTTCATGAGAGGGACCACGAATCGTGGTCCACTCCACGACTCATAGAGGTGGTCGTGAAGCTTTCTTGGTTTTCATGGAAATTGAGACATCTTGGGGGAGCTACTGGTCAAGGGACCACGGGCACCACCATGGGTCGTGGTGCCCTTGATGAGGCATGGGGTGGCTCGTGAAGTTGCTTATGAGGATGCCTTAGAGTGTGGAGGCAAGGCTTGGGAAGCCTTGCCAGGGCCTCAAGACCACGACCTCCACCACGACTCGTGGTCATGACCACAGATCGTAGGAGGTCTCGTGGTCATGACTTGGCCTCAAGGGGAGGTTGACATGTTGGGGAGCCTACTCCCTAAGGGACCACGGGCACCACCACGAGCCGTCTAAGTGGCCGTGGTCACTGGACGGGGGGCCATTAAATGAGGGTTAATTAAGTATTTTCCTTTTTAGTCCAATTAAGTGGGGGTGTTTTGAGTATTTTTAGGGGTAGTATATATATTGTTTTTAAGTCAAATTTCACAAGACTTGGCCATTATTCACAAACACCCAATTGAAATCAAAAACTCCTCCCTCCTCTCTAAAAAATTCTCTCTCTAGACTCGAGAAGAAAAAGGAGCCATTGGAGCTAGGGTTGCTAGATTTTCAAGGTTCTTCCCCCAAATTTCTTGAAGGTTCTTAAGTGAGGTATGGATGCTCTTCATCCTTGGGTAGCTATAACCCAAGGAGCCCCTTCAAAATATGTTTTCAATATCTCAAATCTCCCAATTCTAGGGTTTTCAATCTATGACATGGGTCTTCTTCCAAAATGATTTTTATTGTTTAATTATGGTCAATTATGGTTGGTTATGGTGAATTATGTATAGAATGATGGAGTATTGATGTTTTATAATGAAAATTCCCCATAGACCCATGTTTCCCCCATATTGAGAAATCATGAATTGATGTTGTGGGTTGGTTGATATTATGAATATGTCAATTGAATATGTTTATGTTAATTAAGCCATTGAATCATGAATTCCTCCTATATTATGTAGTAATTGTATATGGTTGGATTGATTATGAGTTCAAGACCCTTGAAGGGCAAAGGTATGAGGTTTGTACCTCTTTATGAGAATTAGGTATGTGATTGTGAATTACTTGAATACGTGATGATTTTATAAATATGGTGTAATGATGGTATTGATGCAATATTCTTCTTCCCTATACCCCTTTACACTTGATTATGCTTGAAGTGTGTATGTATGTTTATGATAAGCTTGTTGTGTTGATTCAAAAAGCCATTCTCATGAACACACTATGATTATGATGTGAAAGGTTTACTTACATGTTGATGATTCTAAGGTGAAAGGGGCATTCTCACTTATGGAATCTATGAGCTATTATGATGATATGTTGACATGGGTGCCTAGTGCATTCTCTTATGAATATGAACTTAAGTAAAGACTTAATATGACTTGTAAGGGAATTATGCTTAGCACCGAGAGGATATGAGTATGAGATGGGTTCCTTCACGCTAGTAGTTGGGTTTCCAATACGGTGTCGCATGAGATGGAAACCACCACATTAGTACTTAGTGTTTCTAAAAGCAATCTCCATATCCTATAACTATGTGCCCCCATAGGTCTTAGCTAGTGGATCCACCTAAAAGCTAAAATGTACGTTCTACCTTAGGCAAGTAGGACACCTCTTGTCGATGTGGAGGTAGAACACCAGATTCCATGTAGCTCACATTGTCTATGTCGGTTAATGTTATTCTTCCCTATATGATATGGATATGAACTATGATACGAACATGGACTTTAATTGTGACATCTTAAGAGGGACTACTTAGTATGAGTGGGGGTATGAGACTTCACTTATGCATTGCACAAGTAGACTTCAAGAGGGGTTATGGTGAGGTTCTCTTATGTTATGAAGACTTATGAATTATGTATGCAAGGTATGTATGAACGTTAAGGTTGACTTTACTTGTTACCACTTATGAACATGAATGACTCCTTCCTTATGTATGTTGGTAATGAATAATGTAAAGTATGATATGTATGTTATTGGTGGCCTAAATGTGATACTTGGCATTTGGTAGGGTTATGGGATCTTACCATTGCATTGCACTAGTGTGGCTTTGGGTTGCTTATATGTTGGTTTGACTTATGATTTTCCATTAATGTGCATTATGGCTTTTAAACTTGATAAAGACATGATTTTAACTAAATGTTTTTTTATACATGTTTTAAGGATTTTTATGCATAGCTTCCATACTTAGTACAATTAATTGTGCTAACCCATTCTACTTTTACCATGAGTGTAGGCTCTGGCCATTGATTTGTACTACTTCTTTTAAGTGAATCTTGGGTTGACTATTCTTTAGGTTTGGTGAGTCCTCAAGTTCGAGGACAAGATTCTATTGTTTCTAGTTCTATTGTACTTTCTACATTTGAGACTTTATTGATGTATGGGCTTAGACCCTAATTGTACTCCCTATTGTACTAGATGGTGATTGAGACAAGTCTAGATTCTTATTTTCGTTTATGACAAGGAGTTGACGTCTATTGTAAAAATTTTAAATTTTTCCACATTATTCTATGTCTTTATGTTATGATTATGCTAAGGGCTTGTATGAGACCCCTTCGGGATCAAGTACGCCATGTTGCTCCTGGGGGTAACCCCGGGTCGTGACAATATCTTACGGTTATACTTTCGCACAATGATTCATTTGTACCTCACCGACATATATTTTGATCTATGAACTATAAGTTCAAAAACATCACTTTTCTAAGTGAAACAAAATGTACTTGAATAGTGCATTTTATTTGGCCAATCATTTATCTGTCCACATTATATGACGTATTCGAATTTAAGATCCTCGTAACCACTTATAACATTGAGTGCTACTTCATATCAAAGATACCGTCGAAGGTCATTTTAATTCGATTCCAATTCGAAATAACTTATCGAGATCTCTTCATTTTTCATCATTTTCAGGTACCTGAACCTTTGTCAAGGTTTTATGAAGTGTTATGTCATAGTGCTCTTTCAAAGCACTTACCTCATTACCATGACCATTTTGATAATTTGCTCCTCTCCTTTCTCACAGAGTTTTACGTTTGGAATCAATTGGTCTATCGTGCTTCTGGCATACCATAGACTCTGTCCTTCAAGAACTATTTATTGGAGCATTTGCAGCTTAATTAAAATATTGGGTCAGCAAATACATCTGGCAAATTATTTGCAACATTTTGCAAATGAATTATCTCTTGAACTTCAAGTTCACATCTTTTTAATGAGGATCTAGATAATTCACCTCACACACAATTTTCACTGCTAAACACATCTCCCCCTAATGTTAGGAAATCTAACATTTACCCTCAACCTCATTTGGGGATCCATCTTTGTGCGTGGTGGAGCAATAAAATCATATGTGCACATATCAAATTTTTAGATGGAAATTATTTGGTTCCTGACCCTGAACCAATTGTGATGGGAGAACCTTGTTGGCTTGATGCATACATGTTAAATAAAATCATCTCATACCAAATTTTATTTGAGAGATTTGTTCTCATAATCAATGGTCTAGCTATAATTGGAGGCAAACAATTTCTGCTAAACCAACCAGTATTATCAACATAATTTTATAGTTTGGAATTGTGCTCTTAATTTAACAATTTAAGCAAACAACCTTACAAAAACCAATTTGTAAGTTGATACAAATGCACATGTGACCATACCATAGATGCATTTATTAAATCATAACAGTAAGTCGGCCACATGGCAGGTGAACAGGCCCATATTCATCTTTTTATATGTTCCAAATAATTTCAGGAATACAATTCCAACCTTAACTGGTACAGTGATCATTTTATCATGCAAACAGCAACACAAGAGAATTCTTGAAGAATCTTTTATTTCTTCAAACATATAGTCACGTGAATTTTCAATTTCTTTTGCATCACATCTGAACCAGAATGGTCAACCAGTTATGCCAACTGACATTTATTCTAGTAAACTTCTAGTTTACTTTTGCATGTGATTCCTTCATCATGCCCATATCTTTATACAATAAATAAGAGAAAGGCGGGTAACCTTTTATGTAAATATTCATAACCCGCTTTGATTGCGGTAATCTGAAGATATTTAATCTTTCAATAATTTACAGTCTTAATATAATAATTTTTCTTTTCAATTCTTCTGAAACTTAAAAAGTTTCTTTTGAGACTTACTACAACCTCAATATTATGAACTATTTCATTTTCTGGATAGTAACAAATTAGTCCTTCCGAAACTTTCAATTGTGTACTGCCACAAATTTCACACAACCATTCTTATGGTGACCATCTCCTTCAAGGAGAAAATTATTATTATTGTCATGGTTAAAATTATCACATGCAAGACATATTTCTTGACAACCAATAACAAATTTGTGTTGCCACACAACAATATTTATTTTGATCATTGCCACAACCTTTATAGGAAAGAATTATTAATTTCTTTTGTCCTCCAACAATTCTTGATAAAACATACCACAATATTTGTGTAGTACTCAAAGTATATGACCAAAATGACCATTCATGTAAAAAATCTCAAACCTCCCGTAGAGGTGAAAGTGACACTTATCTAACCATACATGAACATGTCCTTATCCAAACGACCACAAGTCACATTCTCTTCAAGAAATGACCATAACATGCTCCATAAGTTTTTATTAGTCATACTTTGACATTATCAAATTTATTTGACCCACCTCAACATCACTTTAAAAGTACTAAGTGTACTACCATTTTGTATTTCTTTATTTTGATGAAGGATTTACAAAACTTTCAAATTGGGTTGCACCAACAACAATATGGTCAATAACTTTTCATACCACTTTAATGGATAAAAATTACCTTCACATTTTGAAGGATCATCTTAAGAACCCATATTGTTCTTCCTTTTAATTACCATAATGATGACCATTAACATTTTACCACACCCATATTTATATATTAAATCACTTGTCATCTTTCAGACATATTAGACACTGCTACCACATTCACATAAGAGAATGGAGCAAATCAATTGGGTGGATTTCATGACTTTTAGTCAAAAGTATACAACTTTATGTTAGTCATCGTCATATTATCACTATAGTGCATTAGGACTTTAACACAATGTCTTACCCATATAAAAACATCTTTGATCATAAATTAATGGACTTGAACCCAACTTCTTATTATCATGGTGAACCGAGACTTTAACTCTATGTCTTACCCACATGGTGCGGTGAAACTTGAATTCAGCGTCTTACCCTCAATTAATGTCTTGATAAACCAAATATGTTACCAAAAAAAAAAAAATTATCGAAAACCATAAATATAATCTGATTTGACTTAAAGTACAAGAAAAATGAACAAAATCAATTAATTATAACAATATGTTGGAATCATATAAAAGTTCCAAGTTAAAATAAATTAAAACCTTTTAACATTCTTTCTCAATATTGTTACGAAGATTAACATAATTTACTAATCATTTTAAAATAACCACAAAACAAACTTTGTTAGAAAAAATAATAGATTAATAACTCAACAAGGAAATGTTTAGATAAAGAAAAATAAAGAGGTGCAAAAGTAACCAATAATGATAATCCAATCAATATGTATATGCCACATAACTCAATAACTTATATTTTAATAAAACAAGATCATAAAGAACAACATCTTTACAAATTATTAACTTACAAAACTAATTTTACTTTTTAAATATATAAGTGATCAAACTGATGGACTCATATAATTTTGAGATGGTAAGAAAACTAATGAAGCATAATCAAAAGTAAAATATAAAATAACTTATATAGTAATTTACCTTGTTTTCGAGAGAAAAATAAACACAAATATTTTTATCTTCTTTATAGTTACTTTGCTTCAATCCTTCAATAGTAGAACAATCGTGCTGATAGCGTGTTGTAAAACTAAAACAAAATAAGACAAGAAATATAGAAGGTGAAAACAATAGAAATATAGAGACAAAATATGAGAGTATTTCTTATTCTTCAAAGTATTCAAGTGTATACAATATGAACTCTTATGCCTCTATTTTTAGTGTAACATAGAAACATACAAAAAGTTAGTCATAAACATGAATATAATGGGGGATGTTATGGAAGTAAAAGGCTACAAGGATAATAGTTATAAAAGTGGAGGTTATGGTTATCTTCATAATATAAGAAAATAATGGAGATAATGGGTGAGAGTAACTTCTTGGTGTAGTTGTATAATATTTTATAACAGATTAAACTTTATAAAGATGAAATTTTAATTTTAAGATTAAGTTAAAATTTTAAATAATATTTTTCAAAAAATTTGAAATCATGGAGTACATGGGAGCTTTTCCGGGCCGGACAGCAGGCGGCAGCAAAACACGCGCAATGATTTGGTAGCACATGGCTTTGGAGCGGGACCTTCTATTTTGAACTTTCACTAATTTATCTTTCTTCCAATTCATAACATAATTCTATACCCACTGAGCTACATATTCTTGCGGCCACACTACTTCTACTCCATTATCAATCTCAGATCTGTTGATACATTTGTATATATCCCATGTCGGAGCAGTTCGTTTGGGGCTATCAGTTATCAATTTTCTAGTTTGTGATTCTGGGTACTGGAGTAGAACTAGTGCTATTTATTGCAGAATTGGAAACCCTAGGTCAATGGCGGGGTCGGTACAACCAGAAGCCATACAGGAATGGCTTCAGAAGGAGATGGGGTACCAACCATTAGGGTCATACGCAGCTTCAAGCAAAGCAGCAATGCCTACTATTGATTCACTTCGCAAGATTTGCCGTGGTAATATGATACCCATTTGGAATTTCCTCTTGAATAGAGTGAAATCCGAGAAAACTGTTGAAAAAGTCCACCGGAATATTCTTGTACATGGACGAGATGATGGCAATGGAAATGTTAATGCTGTTGATTCTGGGAGGAGTAAAGGTAGGAGGAAGGAGAAGGTAGGGGTGGTTAGGGACAGTGGTTCGGGATCCTCTTCGAGTGTGGGGTTGGGTTCAGCTGAGAATAGTAGGGAATTTGCTTTGCAGGAAAGAGACTTGGCAGAGAAAGAGGTGGAAAGGCTTAGGCAGATAGTGAGACGTCAGCGGAAAGAGTTGAAGGCTAGGATTTTGGAGGTCTCAAGGGAGGAGGCTGAGCGTAAGCGCATGCTTGACGAGAGGTCTAACTACAGGTTTGTCAATTAGAATCAGCATATTGTAATATTATCTCTCAGCTATTCACAACTACAAACTTTGGATTTTTCTTTATTTTGATTCTGGTGATGAACTTATGTATAGAAGAAAATCTTCCTTCAATTCTTCATATAAAACCTGTAATGTTCAAAGGCAAATCTAGTTCTTCTAGTAGTTAACTAAATTCACTATATCCCGCTCAGACTATGTATAGATTATCCAAAAAAACAAACAAAAGGAAATGTGTATATTACCTTGTCTATACCCACTCCAAATTCATTGACTCTAAATTTTGGGTTCACTCTGATGATATGAATGTGAGTTAACCTTGTAAGTATTACAACTGATTCACTGAAGGTGTGGATGGTGGGAATCATGGGTTGGATTATTCCTTTCATCATTTTTAAACTCGCGTATTTTCTGTCCCTAAGCAACAAGAAATTGTGTCTAGATTGGTTGGCACGGGGCCATTGAGTATAGCTGATATTTATACTTTTAAACGCAGGCATAAACAAGTAATGCTGGAGGCTTATGATCAACAGTGTGAAGAAGCTGCAAAAATATTTTCCGAGTACCATAAACGTCTAAGTTATTATATTAACCAAGTAAGGAACGTTAAGCGGTCTAGTGTTGATTCTTCTGCTGAGGTGGTTACTACTTTTCAGGCAAATGAGAAAGATGTTTATTCGACTTTTAAAGGAACCAAAAGTGTGGAGGATGTCATTCTCATTGAAACAACATGGGAAAGAAATATCAGGAAGGCATGTGAATGTCTTGCTATGCAAATGGCTGAAAAGATTCGCAACTCTTTTCCTGCTTATGAAGGAAATGGAATCCATATGAATTCTCTGTTACAAGCTGCCAAGTTGGGTATTGACCTTGATGGTGATTTACCCGATGAAGTAAGAGATGCAATTGTTAGTTGCCTGAAAAGTCCTCCCCAGTTGCTACAGGCAATCAACGCCTATGCTCAAAAGCTGAAGACTACAATTACTCGAGAAATAGAGAAAGTTGACGTTAGAGCTGATGCAGAGATTCTAAGGTAATCTGATCTTCTTAGAAATATCTTTAAAAAATATGGTAACTTTCTCAACAACAACAAAAAAAAAAATCTTAAAAAAAATTCATTTTTGGATTCCGTCTACCTTGGTTTCCATCGCTCTTTTCTCTGCTCAGTTTAATGAACAACTGAAAATTACTATAACTCATATTTTTCTATTTCCTGTTTCTTTTTGCAGTTGTTACCTGAGTTGGTAGATTTTGTTTTTATAGGAAATGCATGTCTACTTCAGGAATATGACCAATAGTTTAATTGGTCAGATGTTGCCTTTGTCATATTTTAACATATCAAAACTCAAACTAATCAGAGATAAGTATCATACCAACTATAGTTGACACAAACTAGTTAGAATTATACTTAGTTGATCTTATGCTTATATTAGGTTCGGAGTTGTGAAGAGTCTCTTTATTCTGGTTAGACTTGTATACCCGTTAGTGGTTAAGTGTAAGATTTTGAAAATATGATTTAGAGAATCTCTGGTTTGCCTTGCAAGATGACACATTTAATATTAGAGTGAAATGGCCGTGAGAGCAGGGTGCATACAGAAGATTCATGTAGCTGATCCCAATTATTTGGTCTTGAAGCATAGTTCCACATTGTCTTGCCTGTCTTCTGTGCGTTGGCACTTGTCTGACCTGCGTGATGCAGTGCATCGACCACTGTATTATCCATTGATCGCTCAATAATTTAGAGTTGCAATATCCTAAGTGTCATATACGCCTAGCTGAAAGGTGTGTGGGACTGCTATCCCGGTGTCTTACCCCAAAGTAATACAATACAAATACTTGAAAGATTGATGAAATGAAAGGGTAAACTAATTCAATTTATGTATTTTATAAAACATGTAATTTCTGACAAGGTAACCAATTTGAAAGGCATGGAGGCCTTTTGCTTCCATTTGGTAGTTCTGATATCTGCTTGAACTCAGTTTATGATATTTGTGGCATGATGATGAACATATTCATTGATGTCAATTTTACCCTTTGAATCAGGTACAAGTACGAGAATGACAGAGTAATGGATGCTTCTTCTCCTGATGTAACATCACCTTTACACTATCAACTTTATGGCAATGGCAAAATTGGAGGTGATACGTCTTCAAAAGGGAGTCAAAATCAACTTCTTGAGAGACAGGTCTTTTCTATTTCATTCCTTATACTCCCTCAGTCCCTAATTACTTGTCCACTTTTGAATCGGCACACCTATTAAGAAAGCAATTATTGACATAGTGAGTTTACCATTTTACCCCTCTTAATTATGAAGTGGATGAATTAAAAACTTAAGATTTTCAAGAAGTTTTACCTTTTTCAAAGTAATTATTTGAGGGTATAATAGGTAAAAATATTTTGTCCTTTCTAGATTTGTCAAAATGGACAAGTAATTAGGGACAACAAAAAAAGGAAAAGTGGACAAGTAATTAGGGACAGATGGAGTAATAGTTTGCCACCTTCAACTAGTTGCTTTTGCAAAGTTCCTGGGCTTTTTGTTTCTTGAAAACCTATTGGAACTCTTTGTAAACTATAGCTCCCTTCGACCTGAATTGGATCTTCAATTTGACTTGGTAATTAATTGAGTGTTTCCTGTCTATTACATTTCCTTCACAATTGTCGACTTGACATGGATGCTGTATATCGGTTGTTATGCACTTGTGTTTATAGTTGTAAGACCTTTCATTTTTATAAGGGTCTGATTTTTTTGTCCGATGCAGAAAGCACATGTTCAGCAATTCTTGGCTACTGAAGATGCATTGAATAAAGCTGCAGAAGCGAGAAAGATGAGCCAACAGCTTTTAAAGCGTCTGCAAGGAACTGATGATGCAATCTCTTCACACTCACTAGTAATTGGAGGAACATCAAAGAGTATGAGCAGCCTTAGGCAACTTGAGGTTTGGCTTTTCTCTTATAAATCTTAAAAATACTGTCTAGACTGTGGACCTGTGGTAAAATGGGATGCTATACCTTTCTGGATTTCTTTGGAGAACATCCTGAAGTTATGCCTGGGAAACTATTAGTTGCATTGTGATAATGTTACGAGGCTTACTGTATTTTTTTTTGATCAAGTTTATAGATGTAAATATTAATCATATTGTCTTTTCGGGGTGTTATATAGTTGCCTCTGTACTGATATTTGCTTCCTGCGGTATCCTCATTCACACATTTCTCAAAAGAGTGACAACTATTTTTTTTGAAGAAGGTAACTTTTATTATGAACAAAAAGAATACTTAGAAAAGTATTCCAGTAATACTTGCAACAAAATTACAGAGGGAGAGGTGACCCTACTAAGGCTTCATAAATAATCTAAAATTCTAGGAATATCCTCTTCTTCTTGAGGATATTCCTGTTTACACCAAAAAAAAAAAAAGAAAAGGACTAACAGTTCTGCAGAGAGCAACTCTTGTTTTCGAAACATCTCTGGTTCCTTTCCATCCATATGGTCCACCAAATGCAGGCTGGGACAAGCTTCCATCGTGTCCCGACTGATTCCCATCTCTATTCCAGCAAGTTAGAGCCTCTTTGATGCTCCTTGGCATAGTCCAGCTTATGCCTCTTAAATTAATGAAAATCTGCCATAACTTCACAGTCTTTCTACATTGTAGTAAGAGATGATTTATTGTCTCAATCTCACATTCACAAAAAGAGCACCTAAAGCAAATTTGACGACCTCTTTTCATAAGGTTGTCCTGGGTGAGCGTGGCATGTTTGGCTTGTAGCCAAGTGAAACATGCAACCTTGAAATGTACCTTGACTTTCCAGATTATCTTCCAGGGCCAGCCACCACTCTGAGAGATGGGAGTTAAATCTTTGTATTGCTCCAGAGTATTGAGTAGTTCAGCCACTTTGTTAATTTCCCAGTTGTTCAAGTGTTGTCTCCTAAACCTGAGATCCCACCCTTGATGTCTCTCATTTCTCTGATTGTGGATACCTTTTGAAGGCTCAGGTTGAACAGGTCAGGATACTTGTTCTTCAAAGTTTCCTGTCCAACCCACACATCTTCCCAAAGTAGTGTTTTTCCCCCATTTCCCACCTTGATTTTACAGTTGTTTGCAAACTTGATCCACTGATCTCCATACTCCAGTCCCATAAGGTTGTGTGGGCATGTAGGTAGTCTATTTGTTCTCCATTCCAAACCTAGCCTTGATTGTATAGAGTGACAGCTATTCTGACCCTTACTACACACACTATGCTTGTGTAAAACTACTAGTTTACTGTATCTGCTACTTGGATGTTGCTGGTTAAATGTTAATCTTTTAATCACTAAATATGAGACTGAGAGTATTGTGGAGTAGACAACTTACCAGAGAAATGATTTAGATCATTTCATTTTGATGATCTTTAAGGAAAGAAGATCCAGGTAACATTTATTTTAGCTTATTGTTAGAACTGAGAAGTTTTGTGAAATCTTTTGCCAAGTTTATTTATAATAAACTCATGGCAAATGTATTTTCTCTTCCAAGAGAATGTACATAGCTAACTTTTAAACTTCGAAGGAGGTGAGGTAATAGACTTGTAAGGTAGATAGAAAATGGAGAAAATAAATGTTAGATAAATACTTGTCCCTCATCAGTTGTGCAGGCTCAAAGTGATTTATAATATCTTGTGCTACTCCACCCATAGCCTTAAGGTTTCGGGTTGGATGCTCAAATTCTTTCGCATTGTATCAGAGCTAA
Organism: Solanum pinnatisectum; assembly: GCA_035578085.1. NCBI lineage: Eukaryota > Viridiplantae > Streptophyta > Magnoliopsida > Solanales > Solanaceae > Solanum > Solanum pinnatisectum. Next base: position 58,552 of record JAWPEI010000044.1, read on the forward strand.
ACTTGGTGAACCGCATGCACACACACATTCTCTCTTCATGTTCTATTGCTCTGAGCTTCTCTCTCTCAACTCAGCCTATGGAGTTGCTTTAAGCTTCTCTTTCTCAATTTAGACCGTTGAGCCAGAAGCTTTGATCCAAGCCAGCCTTAGCTTGTTGAACCTACTCTCATCTTAGCTTCAGGCCCACTCTTAAACTATTGTGCTTGATATCTCTTTCTACCATCCACTCTTTAATCTTCTAAGAAAAAGTAGATCTTCAATCCATCAGTTCATGTGTAAATCTAAAAGCCCTGTCACATGTGTGCGAGGATGTTAGAGAAGTACTTGCTCTTCATCGACTGAGTAAGGGTTTTCAAAGGTGTTTATGATGTCTTGAGCTACTCTATCCATGACCTTAAGGTTTTGGGTTGGTCAGATTCTTTCACATCTTGGTTTAGATTATGTCTTAGTGTAGGATGAAATTTTTTATTCTAACTTATCCACGATATTCTTCCCTTTTTCTTTGAAAAGCTTGTCAAAGAGGTTTTGGATTTGTTGAAGACATAAAAGTGTGCTCTCTAGTAGCTTAAGCTTTTAAATGAGATGGTCACAAACTTCGACATGGTATTAGAGCAGACATAAGTCTTGGGTTTGAGTCTCATCCCCACCCATTATCAAAAAAGAATTTATACTTGCCCATAAAAAGAATGAGAGCCGCACTTGAAGGAGTGTATTAAAGACATAAATAAGTAAAAGTGTGCTCTTTCTAATAGCTTACTCTTTTAGATGAGGTCACAACCTTTACAAGGTTGAATCTATCTTTTTTTTTTTTGATAAGGTAGCTTACTCTTTTAGATGAGGTCACAAACTTTACAAGGTTGAATCTATCTATTTTTTTTGATAAGGTAGGTAAGTTTAGGAAATCTATTTTTGGAGGAACAGTATCCTAGAAGGTGTGTGTTGATATTCAGCCTACTGGTGCTGTTCAATTATTCCAAGAAATGCTGCTTTACATTGATAAGACACTGTACTTTTGTTCTCAGCATAGGAATAACCAAAAAATAATGTTTTGTGACTTCTCCCCATCTACCTAAGACCTGATTGGTGGGAGTTAGCAGGCACTCTGTGAAATTGTAGTCTGGCAAGCTGGTCCTGACACCACCATTAAAAAAACATTGTGTACTTTCCTTTCGTTTGTGTACTTGTATAGTGCTTTCTCTTGGTAGTTTCAAATATGCTGGTCTCATGTGTGATCGTATAGTCTTCTCTTAGCTCAATTACCTGTACGACCTATTTATTGATTTTGTACGTGTGGGATGTCCTAGCAATTTTCTTCTACTTTTTGTAGTTGGAGGTCTGGACAAAGGAAAGAGAAGCAGCTGGACTAAAAGCTAGTGTGAACACACTGATGTATGAAATACAACGTTTAAATAAATTGTGCGCGGAGAGAAAAGAAGCTGAAGATTCTTTGAGAAAGAAATGGAAGAAGATTGAAGAGTTTGATGCTCGCAGATCAGAGCTGGAATCCATTTATAGTGCCTTACTAAAGGCAATCATGGTATGACTGAAATTATGTGTGTCTAAGCGGTGCAATGTGTTGTTATACAAGTCTTCTGTTTTTAATTTTATTTGTTTTTTTTTTTTGGGTGGGTGGGGTGGGGGATGTCAAGATGTTGTGGTTTGAAGATCTATTTTTTTTTTTTTTTTTTCTCTAAGGAATAATGTATGACCTTTTGAAAGTATAAATAAACCTACACTAGGGACTTCCTTTTTGGTCATGATACACCAATTTTCAAACTTACCTAAAGAGTTCATTGGAACTACTAACTTGAATGGCTGTTTGACTTGAGCTCTTTGATCACTAAACCAGATAGTCATTCTAATGGGACTCCATCATGTTTGAGTTTACTATATGGTCTTGTGTTGCCTTAGACGTAGTCTAAATACTTTTTGTTGGAAACTAAAAGTGAAATTTCTCAGGGCTCACAATTATATTGATCAATTGCGAAGATGATCTTTATCTATTACTCTCTCAACGGTCAATTCTATTCTATATGACAACATTTGTCTGGTCACATAGTCTAAGATGTTTATTTGACTTATATTTTTATATTATCTATAGAGATTAAAAACTAAAGTAATGGTTGAAAAGCTAAATGAATAGTATAATGGTTTTGAATTCTTATAAAGTTGTATACATTATGTTACCTTCCTCAAAAAATATAAATTTTGTATAGATATGGAATTGTGTAAATATTCTGGGACATCCCTAAAATGGTAAGAAAGTCATAAATATTGAAGCGAAGGGACCATATGCTGAAGTTATTGGCATAATTAATATGGCTTCAACAGCCCAACCTAGTTGTAATGTACTCGTTCTGTCCCATTTGTGTGAGAAATGAGTGAAGATAGGTAGAAGACATGTGACAAGTCTTTCATTTAAGACTCTTAAGTTCTCTTTCATCTAAGACTGTTATAGATATATATAAAGGTGCAGTACAAAAATGTCGTGCATATTAGAACACTGAAGTTTTGACATGTGTTATTTGACCTAGTTTGAAAGGCTTATGGATTATTTATTGGTCACTATTTGGTTAAATAAAATGGGGTGGAAGGAGTAGGTTTACATCGATGTGATACTTGATATATGTGCATCCCAATATATGTACATCTCACTGAAAATATTCCAGTTTGTTAACAAATTAGCTGTTCCACTGATATATTTATGCTTTTAAGCTGGAGAATATGGTAAACTTATTGATTGTTTACAACTACAATGACAACAACAACTATGCCTGAATCCTGAACTACTTAGGGAAAATTTATTGATTGTTTGATTACACAAATTTTTCCCGTCACTATGTAGGATGCTGCCGCATTTTGGAGTCAGCAGCCATTAGCTGCAAAGGAGTATTCATCGAGTACTATAATTCCTGCTTGTACTGTTCTTGTAGATTTATCACACAGTGCAAAAGATCTTATTGAGCAAGAAGTTTCAGCATTTTATCAAACTCCTGATAATACACTTTACATGCTTCCATCAACACCCCAGGTTTGTAGATTTTCATTTTTCATTAATCTATAAAACTAAAAAGTGTGTTTTTGGTTCAGCGAGAAGAAATTTAGAAGAGTTGTTTACACTGCTGGGTTTAAGGAACATTTGTGAAAACAGTTTTACTGTATGTTTAGAATCTGTTGCTACGCTGATTACTAGTTATTTACTTCTAACTGTTTCTTTTTAATAATTATGCTTTGGAGACAAGGTGCAAATCATGCATGAAGAAATTATCAAAGTAACCAAGCTCAAGCTGGTTCCCCACTTTGAATTTGGCGGTGCATGTTAGAGTATCAAGAGAATATGCATTTAATTATATAGAATATTCTATAAGATATCTTAAGATATTCTATAGTTAAATATAGAGTATTTTCGTACCTTATTAGTATAGGGATCAATTAGCTTCCATATTATACATAGCTGAAGACTCTTATATTAGGAGCACCTCTCATACATTTTTAATTAAGTCGATGAGAGACTCTTCTATTTTAACAAGAGGTATCAATAAAGAAAGGTAGATCTTTGTCATAAATTGATGTGTGCTAAACTGCAAATTAAACTTGATATAATGGTCTCCCTTTGATTCTTTTCCTTAAATTCTAGGCCACAATTAGCTACTCCTGTTTGGACAAAGTAAACTATGCGGAGTAAAATCATTTTAATCAAGGTTAAAAACTACTATCTTTTTAGTTGAGATCACACGATGTAGCTTGAAGTTTTTCCAAAGCTAATTATCTCACTAAAGTTTTAATTTCTTAAACAATTTTTTTTTACAATTAACATGTCAGTTTATCAACTGTAATTATCCTCTAGTAATGTGCATAGTTAATAGGTGATTAGGCACACGCCATAGCGTCTTAACTCGTGAAATAAAGCACCACTTAAGTGAGGCGGAGCTCAAAACCTGGCTTAAACTGAATTACACGGTTTAAGTGCTTTCCAAACAAGCTTTTATCAATTCTATGAGGGAACCTTTTCCATTTTCTCACCATTTGCCTTGATATTTATTTGTTGCGACATATATCTCATCATAAGAACTCCTACCATGAGCAATTATCAAAATATTTATTAGTAAAAGGGACATCCTACATGAGGTGATGGTATATACATACAGAAAAAATGTGTATACATTACATATGTGGATATATGTTTTTTCTTCTTTCTTTTCTGATAAGTTGTATATATATAAATGTATGTCTGTGTCAGTACATATAAGCGTCTGGGTTTTGTTGACGAAAGAATGTATTTACCTGGCAATAACTGAGTTTATTGTTCACCTCCCTGCCAAACACACAAGAAGTGAAGGATTTTTTTATTTGTTTATCTATATTATGTCTGGATGTTTAACGTAAGCCAAAAGATGAATGACAGATGGTGGGCTTACCTAAAGTGATAATTTAAAATATGACAAACCAAATGGCTACAATATCAGTTGCTATTCTGTTTATATTATCATCTTTAACCTATTGCAGTTTTCATTTGTGTTATCTCCTCTTCTGGACTCATGGTGCCTTGTTTCATGCTAATAGGCACTATTGCAATCTATGGGTGTCAGTGGATCTACTGGACCAGAAGCTGTTGCTGCTGCTGAAAAGAATGCTGCTATATTGACGGCTAGGGCTGGTGCAAGAGATCCGTCTGCAATTCCATCTATATGCCGTATTTCTGCTGCTCTACAATATCCTGCAGGTGAGAAAAAAAAAATTCTTCTTCATTTCAATGACTTATTATTCACTTGAATCAGGTGCTATTGTTAAAATGCAAAAGTGACTTGTTTAAGAATACGTTTTTTTTAGCTTAAATGTTACTCCCTCTGTCCCTAATTACTTGTCTACTTTTCCTTTTATAGTTGTCCCTAATTACTTGTCCATTTTGACAAATCAAGGACATTTTTTTTTTTTTACCTATTATACCCTCAATTTACTTTGTTAAAGGTAGAAATTTTTGAAAATCTTAAGTTTTTAATTGATCTACTTCATAATGAATAGGGGTAAAATGGTAAACTCACTATGCTAATAATTGTCTTCTTAATAGGTGTGCCAATTCAAAAGTTGACAAGTAATTAGGGATAGAGGGAGTATTTATATGGACCTGGAATTTAAATTATTTGCCAGGACACCTTAGCCACCATAGCTCTTTTAGTTTGACCAGAATATGACCCTTGAGCCACAATAAAAGCCAAGAAGAGATGTTGAGACAAATTTGATCTATAATTCATCTAGATTTGCTGGAAAATTGTTGATTGCGCTCATGTTTGCCTGCTGATAGAGTGCCTACTGAGTTGAAGTGGCACCATGTCATGTTGCTATCTGAATAATGATTAACATTGACATAAGTTTGATGGGTTAGATGGACATGAAGAAACTATTTGTAGAAGAGAGAATAGGGATGTACCAGGGAGAGGAGCATCTGTCTCTTTTGGTTGTCAGGGAGTTGAACTCTCTCTCTTTATTTTTTTTAAGTTAGGCTTAAGAATGAAGATTGACTAGTGCCAAAGTGTGTATAAAAAGAAAATATGTTTTCTTTACCAAGAAAAAAAAATACGTTTCCTTGTAGGTTATCCAATTTGAGAGGAATTAAAATACCTACTATAAAAATAGTTTCTTTTAGCTGTACTGAGTCAAATCTGGAAGAATAGCTTATTCTTCAGTGATGCAATGAATAATATGTACTTATTACACATAATATTTGGATATCCTTAACTTGAAATGACAAAAATGGTCACTTACGTTTGATGATAGGTTCAAAGTAGTCAGTTAAGTATGCACAAAATAATTTTGGTCCTCTAAGTTCTCCAAAAGTTATCACTTTTAATATCCGTAAAAAAAATTAACAAACTGTCTGTTAGATTTGACGGGAACTATGAAAAAAGGAAAGCAGTGCGAACTCACATTTAGAGGTACAATTTTGTAGTTTCTACTACCTTGATATATTTCTAGAGTCTGATGCAATATTTTGAGGTGTAATTCTACTATTTTTAAAAATTATTTTTAGTGTCTAGTGCGAATTTTTGTGTTGCATATTTTAAGATTTGATGGAACTTTCTTGTTGTTTATGATTACATATTTTTCCTCACTGTTTTCGTCAAATCTAACAAAACATAAATGGTTAAATATTTGACGAAGACTAAAAGTGTTACTTTTGGACAAACTAAAAGGACCATAATTGTTCAGTGATTCTTAGAGGACTATTTTAAACCTACCACTAAACATACATGTCCATTTTTGTCATTCTCTCCTAAACTCAAATCGTGAATGGATACAAGTTTAGACCTTTGAATTTCCCCACAAATTATGGAAGTATTAGCAGAAATATTTTAGTTGATAGCTGTGGTGTCCAGGCTAAACTTGTGTGTACCTCAACTAATTACCGGTTCGAGCTACCTCCCACCAACACAACTATCGGGTGATTCTATCCATTAAGACTTAAGATAGGTGGGAAAACATTACCTTGTATTTTTGCCTCCGCAGGGAACTTGAAACTTCATGGTTCTCGAACCATATCATTGACCGTTATCAAAAATGGAAAAAGCATTAAGATTTCCATTTAAACTTGTGATATTGCTCGTCGCCATGAACAAATAAGACTTAGAAAAAGTGTCTAAACCAAAACCCACCAAACAAAAAGAAAGAAAAAGTTTCAGAAAGTCAATTATTTTCTTTTCTTTCTCGATTGCCAAATAGTACATATGAAGCCATTCATGTCCTTTTAAAACCCTTTTCAAAACATGCATTTAAAAAGTACACTCATGGGCTTACCTTTCAAATCTGAACTCAATGTAATAGGAAAAACTCATGTAAAACCTTTATAAACCCGACTTTTTTAAACAAATAGGGCTCATGTGATACAAATCATGAACAAGAGTTTAGAATTCGATATGCATAATAGTAATTGAAATTTCAATGATAAGGAAATTGGAACTCAAAATACAAAACACAACCGAATTTAGATTTCAAGAACTGTGAGTAGAACCATAAACATGACCTTTTAATGACTGAATTTAGATGTAGGGTTTGAGGACGAACTTAGTCCATCACTATGAGTAGCCTTACATACCTCGAAGAATAAAGTTCTTGCCGAAATTGGAAGAACACTTGAAAACCCTAGCTTTCTCCTCTTGGATTCTTGCTGTAAGACTTGGAAGCATTAATGAGAGTAATAGGGTTGATTAATATTATTTAGAACCTTTTTAAGGTGTAAAAAGTGGGGTTTAGGCGTAGAAGGAGTGGGAAAAGACTGAACTACCCCTCTTAAAAAGTTGTTGAAACCTTCCATGGGGCCATCTACAGTTCGTGGTTTGATCTACGGACCGTAAATCCCATCTGTGGAATTCATATTGAAATTTTAAGGCTTAGAAGTTCATTCTACGGGTCCAAACTATGACCCATAGATCGGTCCGTAAGAATTAAACCCAAAATTTTGACTCCCAGTACTTTTTCCACGAGTGAACAGTACGGACCGTAGAAACTTCTACGGCACATAGAAGTGATTCGTAGGTCACTTACTCAAAAAACTCTATTGTGGTAGTCTTTGGTAAAACGATCATAATTTTTTACTCCAAACACGAAATGAGGCAAACTTGGTGGCGTTGAAAGACGACTCATAGACCTTTCATTTGATATCATGGGCCACCTAATTCATTATGTGCTGAGAGATATGATCATTACTTTCTACTCAACTTTGTATTAGGGGATTCTAGTGACCTTAATTCATATCCAAATTCATTCCACACTAAAGAATTGACCTTAACACCTAAGAACAATTTAAGAATCACTCGATACGACCTTCTATGCAAATGAAGAATGGTTAGGGCCTTAACTTAGAAAGTTTCGGGGTGTCGCAAAAAATTATGTAAACTCAAGAAGAGAAAAAAATTTGGTGTTTGATCGAGTAAAGAGAGTAAGAAAGTTTGTAGCCAGAAAGAGCGAAGCCATGCAAAGAGAGAGAGAAAAGCGACAATGATTATTTTAAAACGTAACAAATAAGTCTGAGTGTTGATGAGGCTCTCCTACAGATTTGATTTGGTCATATCTTTTCAAATTCATTAAGAGTTTTATCAACAAAAGAAACATATGGACTTGATGGGTTGAATCTGAATGATTAAGATTCAAACTTAAAAACCAAACACACTAAATGGGCTGAAGAATGATTAAGATTCAAAGTTTCAGAACTCCATTAAGTGCAAAAAATGAGGCGTTAATGTTTTCCTTTTCACTCACCTTAGATTTTAGAAGCTAACTGTGCCCCCCTTCTCCCAAGTCCCACCTGACCAAAAGGCCCCAACCAAGTTATTCCCCAACAGTTCTCATTTCCTTCTTTTCCCTAATGTTTTGTCTTCCTCACTTCTTGTATCTGAAGTTCTGAACTGACTTCTTCCATTTTCTCTTTCTGGTGCGTGCACTTGACACTAATGACTTGTAGAGTATAGAGGGGCTGCAGAGAGGCGCTACTTTGCTTCCTTGCTTTTTATAAGTATATAATAGATCATAATGTACATATCTTGCTTTTATGAGTCAGAGAGTGGAAAAAGGATGGCTACGGAGAGGCACTACTTTGCTTCCTTGCTTTATTAGTATATGATAGATCATAATGTACATGTCTTGCTTTTCTGAGTCAGTGAATGGAAAAAGGAGAAGAGCGGCTGGAAGCACAGACAATCATTTTCTATTGATCTCTCAGGAAATAGTGGAGAACAAATCGCCTTATGAATTCTAATTGTTGAAGGCCGAAGATATAGGGGATCAATCAAGAAGCTTATTGATTTTGTTGAAGGAAACTAACACGATTAGCTTAGGAAGTAAAGAATTCAATCATTTATTCTGTCATAACTCTCTGTAAAGCAAAATATGCATTCGGGATCTTGTGGAGGCATTAAATCAGTAGTGGATAGCATAGGCATTATTGACTTGTTCAGGTGAATACAACCTCTTTTCTTGTTTCCAGTTCTTGGCATTTTGGTCACAGGTTCAAGCCCCACACCATACAAAGCAAAGCCCAGTATTTAAGTGGAGAAGGGTAGAGGGGCGGGTCCATAATCCAACCGAGTTTAGAAGGCTGTGATTGGTCCAAAGGATGGGTCACAGGCAGATTTCTCGGTTATCAAAAAAGAAAAAAGTTAATCTAGTTGATTTGTGTTTAAATCTAAGTGTAGCATAAGGTGGTGTTATGCTGTCTGCTGACTTGTCTGGTTTGGTCAGAAAAGCTATGGGGCAATAGTCTCTGGTGCAGCTAGCAGGCTTGGGACTTTAAGATGGATATAGTTTCAATTATAGTTGCCTAATTGGACCAAGGGCCATCTGAGTGTTAGAAACAGTGAGGCAAAATTTGACTTGATCGGATTTCCAGACATCTGAGCTTCTATCAATACCCTTAAAAACCATTTGAGACGATACGGCAGTATAATCAGCAAGTAGAACATGAGAGACCAAGAAGGATGATAATGTGCAAAGCTTAAACAATTAAGGCGATAGGAATCACCTTAAGCTCATTTAGGTTTATGATGTGTTTGTGATTATTATGTCCCATAAAAGAATCACAAGAGAATGACCTAAATCACGATTTATCAATCTAACTAAGCCCTATATGAAAGAGTCTTGAGATGGATCTAAGTTTGGCATTTCAGTATGCCTTTTTTTTTAACCCATTTACTGGATTGAACTCCTTGCCCTCAAGTTATGAAATAAGTTCATAAATACTTGAGCTCATTATTAGTTCGTTATGTTGTTTTTGTAATATGTATGAGCTCTGTTAAACACAATGGCTTTTATTGAATTTTAAATATTCATACCATGACTTTCTTGGATTTTATTGGCTCAAACATTCACTATTTTTGAGCTTGGGTTTGCATTCCTCGCTGTCACACCTTTTACATGTACGGATGATTGTACATCTTGCTTTTGTCCTTTTAACTTATGTATTTAGGTTTGGATGTCTCTGATGCTGGCTTAGCAGCAGTTTTAGAATCTTTGGGATTTTGTATGAAGTTTCGTGGTTCTGAAGCTTCCATATTGGAAGACTTGGAAAAGGCAATCAACTTGGTTCACTCACGGCGAGATCTTGTTGAAAGTGGTCGTGCATTATTAGATCATGCTAACAAGGCACAAAATGAGTATGAAAGGTGCGACAAATGTCACTTATCAATTTTTCTTTTTTTTCCCCAGGTCAGATCCTTGCTTATTTGCAATGCACAAGTCTTTCTATTTCTTATTCAAACCAAAAACTGGGGTGCCTTAACAAAATTAGATTGGAGTCTAGTGCCGTTGTTGGACATTAGACTGAACCAATATAGAATGGTTGGTTTTATTGTTTGTGCTTTGTAGGACGACAAACTACTGCTTAAATCTGGCAGCCAAGCAAGAGAAGACAGCTACAGAGAATTGGCTACAGGAACTGGATGTAGCTATTGGTAATGCTAAACACTGCCTTGACGAGGAATGCAAGTATGTTCGGGGCCTGGTGAGTAATTTTTGTCGCTGATTATTTGTTCACCAGTTTGTTCAAGGTATTATCTTACTGGTCTTAGAAATGGATAAAATAATGGAATTACACATTTCTTTATATGCTGCAATCATCCATCTGGACACAGATGTGGGAGTGTCCAAAACGAAGGTTGAACACGCCACAAAAGACTATTTTTTACTTGATATAAGTTTATTTTGTAAATTGTTTTCTTTGATATTTATCATTTCATGTCTTCCAAATGACATCTTTCATATCTTTTGATTAACCTCCTTGGGTGATGTTAAGTCGTTGGTTGAGGGGGGAATGGGTATGCTTATCTGGTCTTGAGCAGTCCTTGCCTCATGAGCTAGCTTTTGGAATTAGGCCCAAGGATCATGTGAATTTTAACATCTTTCTGCACAACTGCATGAACAGAAAGTACTTTTATGTGAGTTGCCAAGAACCCATTTCTTGGAAAGCATTAGAGTTATCCTAATTGATCCAAAGATTTTGTTTCTGAATTTATTTGGTGTTAGAAGGATATTTCATTTCTGTTGGTTTTTTAATAAAGAAATTAAGAAAATAACAGAGAAAGACTTTTGAGATAAAAAATACTGCAGTATTATCAAAGGGAATTATTTTATTAATAATCCAGAGACTTGCATTTATAGATATAATTCCTAACTAAAAATAGAAAAATAAGATACTAACTTATCAGTTTAATTCAAAAAACAAATAAAAAGAACTAACTCCTAAATATAAGTCAAATAGGACTCTAATAACATAATTTAAAAATCCTAAAAATAGCTAACTGTTTTATTTCTGCAATATCCTGAGACATATTTTCAACACTCCTTCTTGGATCAGGAATTGTAGATTGTAGTCTCATCTGAAATTGACCTTGTGAACAAATCTACTAATTCATCCTTTGTCTTGCAAGGCTTGTGTGCATCTTCTGTTGGATTAAATGAGAAGCTCTTTCCTCTCATTTCAACTTGTAAAATCTCTTGCTTAGTAGAATCAAAGATTCGACAATATTTGTCTCCAAATAATAATTTAAATCCTTTTTCTATTAACTGACCAACACTAAACAAACTTTTATCAATATCAGGCACATAAAGAACATCTGGAATTAATTTTGTACTTGAATTTGATTTAATTGAAACAGACCCTTTTCCTTTTGCAGGAATACAATCACCATTCCCAATTTTGACTTTCTTATTTTCCATAGGAATAAACTCTTTAAAAAGATTTCTTTCATATGTCATGTGGTTTGTACAACCACTATCAATCATCCAAAAATCAGATTTTTTTGGTTGAAAAACAAGTTGCCACAAATAAGTGGTCTTCTTCTTCTTCTTCAGTTGTGACTTGGGCAACTGTTTCATCTTTTTGAAATTTGCTTTTGCAAATCACAGCTTCATGACCAAGTTGTTTGCAGTTCTTGCACTGTGCATCTAGTCTTTTCCAACATTTATATGGAGGATGCCCATTTTTTTCACAGTGCTGACAAGGTGGGTAATTTTTCAAATATTTACCTTTGCTTTGAGTTTTGTGGCTGGCTACTAATGCTCCTTCAACCATGCCATCTTGCCTCATAAGTCTCCTTTGTTCCTGAGCCTGCAAAGAATTTAACAATTCTGCCAAGGTAATTTTGGACAGATCTTGTGTGTTTTCCAAGGTAGTTATACATGCTTCATATCTTTCAGGCACTGTAACAAGAAGTAATCTTACCTTGTTGACAATACCAAGCAATCTGTCAGAATATTCCTTAACTGTTTCTGACTCTTTCATTCTCTGCAATTCGAATACCCTCATTAAATTCAATACCTTCATTCCTCGTATTCTTTCATCTCCAGCATATTCTTTCTTCAGATAATTCCAAATATCTTTTGGTGATGTGAGAGTCATGATTTTCGTGAAAATAGTTGTCGAAACAGCAGCAAACAAAGTTGCTTTTGCCTTCGACTTAATGGTTTTCTTTTCCTTGTGACTCTTGATGTGGGCCACGGTGGGATTATTTGGCAGCGGATTAATTTCATAATCCTCTTCCACGGCTTCCCAAAGATCAAGAGCCTCCAAGTAAGTTTCCATACTCACAGCCCATAGTTGATAATTCTCACCATCAAAAATAGGTGGAGCCATTCGTGAAAAACTATTTTTAGAATTCATTTTTCTACTCACAGGTCCCTCAAGAAGAAGGCTCTAGATACCAATTGTTGGTTTTTTAATAAAGAAATTAAGAAAATAACAGAGAAAGACTTTGAGATAAAAAATACTGCAGTATTATCAAAGGGAATTATTTTATTAATAATCCAGAGACTTGCATTTATAGATATAATTCCTAACTAAAAATAGAAAAATAAGATACTAACTTATCAGTTTAATTCAAATAACAAATAAAAAGAACTAACTCCTAAATATAAGTCAAATAGGACTCTAATAACATAATTTAAAAATCCTAAAAATAGCTAACTGTTTTATTTCTGCAATATCCTGAGACATATTTTCAACAATTTCTGTTAGGCCCAAAAAGGGGAAAGCAAAAAAATGGGTCTTTATAAAAAGAGAAACAAACATTCAAGCTCTGTAACTAGGATATCTTGGTGATGCTATTATGTTCGTTTTCTTTTTTTACTTTCTCACGTACTCTTCTTTGCTCTGTTCTGAAAAGTTCCTGCTTATGCAAATGTGATATTGTGGCATCTTTACAGGTAGATGAATGGTGGGAACAACCAGCATCAACTGTAGTTGACTGGGTTACTGTTGATGGACAAAATGTTGCTGCATGGTGGAATGATGTAAAACAGCTTATGGCATTTCATGATCAACAACTTCGTTGAATCATCTCTTTGGCCGCTGTTACATAATGTCTGTAAATTTGCCTTTTTTCCGCTTGCTAGTTCCTTGCAACTTCATGTGGCTTTTGGTTTTCTCGAGGCTGGTATCATCTAGAAACAGCAGAAGCAAAGCAGGTCACTGCAAATCTAGGCAGCATCTGTTGCAATTTGATCTTCACCCTAGCCCTAGGACTGTAAGAAAAATTCAGTTAATATGGGGGAATTGTCTTCCTCTTACTTAGTTTCAAGGCTGAAAATGTAGTTCGAGTTCAATATGTTGTTGCAGATGTTCTTTCCGTCATTTTTTGTTGAAGGAGAAAGGAGAGAATAGCATACATATGATATAATCTCAACAATAGATGTAAAGTGGTCTGCACTTCACACAATTTGAGCCTCTCTATACTGCTTGTGTAACGCCTTTAATGTTATAGATTAGATCTCATATATGAGCTATTATTACATGGTACAGCGAATATTTTCACTTTATTTGAAATTTGTGATGTTAGTTTTGAGGGTAGACGTGCTGCAGAGCTAACCCTTGTTCTCTAGAAGTTCAAAATATTTCAGTACGTCAAAAGATTGTGAACCTACTTAATTAGCTATACATTCTGCCTCATAGAATGAAGTTTTATGTTGCGAGTTAACACAAATGGGCACAATTTGATGCTATTCATTCTATTTGTTGGAGAAGATGTTCAAAGGTCTTAGTGAGGAACTACGAGAAGTTGACTATAATTGGTATTAGAAGAGATACAAAGGTATGTCGAAGAAGAATTAAGAGAGGTGATTAGACAGGACATGTGACACATATACGACTTATCAAGGACATGACCCTAGATAGAAAGATAGGAAGGCCGAGGATTAGAGTAGAAAGTTAGTAGATAGTCAAACATTGTCTAGTTTCCTTCTCATTATTGTTATTAGTACCCTCTTACTATCTTATTTGTCGATTTTTGTATTACTTGTATTTTCTTTGCTTTAGTTATCGTATTGTTTGTTATTGCCATTGTATTTACTTTACGCATTTACTTTTTTATATGCTTTACTTGAGGATCTATTGACAATAATCTTTCTATCATTTTAAGGTAGAGATAAAATTGTGTACACGGAATCCCCTGAACTCCACTTCTTGTTGTTGTCATTTTTCCTATCGCGTTTAATTGGTCACGAGTAGTGATGTGTTAACAAAAATTACATTTATTTGTTCAACTGACAAAATAATATTCATACACATTTTTTTTGGAAATTTTCGATATACAACTTCTGAAAATATATATATATATATATATATATATATATATCACGTACTCCAAAATACAATAATTCTAAGATAATTTTGACCTTTTTCCTTAAAATAATGTAATGCTTTTAACACATTTATATGTTCAGGTCAAATAATTACTACAACTAACTAAATATAGAAGGAAAATTGTATATAATAGCAAACTATTAATTCAAATTAAATGCTATAACTACAATTTGATTTGATTGTAACCCGTAGCAAACTATTGTCATTCGCTTCTCTCCCTAAAATTCTCGCTCGCCACTCTCCCTCTCTCGCTCGCCAGTCTCTCCCTCGCCTCTCTCACTTTATACAAACACAAATGTATAAATTGTGTTTCTGTTTGTATAAAGTGAGAGAAAATTGTATATACACATGCAAATACATATATCTTCGTCCTATATACCTATGATTATATAATACAAATCTTCCCCTTCCCAGCTCTTTTTTTGCCTTTCTCTCTTCCTCGCTTTATACAAACATAGATTATACAAAATACAATGTATAATTTGTGTTTGTATAAAGTGAGAGAGAGAGAGATTTGATACACAAACGTTTTATTTTGATTTAATTGTATACACATTCAAATTTTATGCAGATATACAAACACATAAAATTATATTGAGAGGCTGCCAACGATTTATACAAACGAGAGGCTGCCAACGATTTATACAAACGAGAGGTTGCCAACAATTTTATACAAATCTGATGCCCCCCAGTGATTTATACAATTTGATGCTCCATAGCAAACATAAAATTTGTTATGGAGCGCAATTATGCAAACTATAGGTATAACATACAAATATGATTTTTATGTTTGCTAAATGTGAAAGTTGCTCAATATACAAATCATATAAATATATAAAAGAGAACCTTAGGTCCGCCTACGTGGCGCCACCACAAACCAGAATTCACTTTTAATTTATTTATTTCCAATACTAGCCTTCCCCTTTCATGAAAAGTTGCGACTTTTATGAAAAGTTGCGACTTTAATGAAGAGATGCGACTTTAATGAAGAGTTGCGACTTTTATGAAAAGTTGTGACTTTTATGAAAGGTTGTGACCTTTCTGAAGGGTTGCAACTTTAATTTCCAAATAGTTGTAACATTTCCGATAAGGCACATAAATATTTGTTCATACTACCATCTGTTTTCTATAAATAGTGAGATTTCCTCTCATTTTAAAACAACGAAAATTTTGAACCTCCTCTTCTTCTTCTTCTTCTTCGCAATTAAATATTTGTGTACTTTACTCATGTTGAGTGGCTCAGTGACACCATTGGTTATGTTACATATTCTGGTATGTATTTTTACAATCATTAATTTATTCTTATGTTATTAAGGATAAATGATAAGATGTAACAACTTTCATTTTCCTTTACATTATTAATATTTTATGTAAGATAATATAGTGTTTTAGTTTTAGTGACTGATAGGTTTTAAGTATTATTTTATATATTCCGTGATATTAAATTCCCGCGCGAAGCGCGGGTAATTTTACTAGTATATATATATTCAATAATTATTTTACAGCTAATTAAATATACAAATATATATATATTCAATAATTATTTTAATGGATAACTACACAATCTAAAATCTCAAATCTCAAATATATAAACGAGTTAATAAGCCATCTTCACTGAGAGTATTCTTGTTTGGGAAATTTACATATCAGCCAAATTAAACTATAATTTACATAGTTTTAACTTTTATCACATTACATAATGAATTATACAAAGACAATAGAGGTTAACATTTTAGCTTGTAATATGTTAACTGTCTTAATTTTAGGTTATATCAATCTCACTAATTACGGATAGCCACCTCCTATTATCTATTAAATAATCTGATAATGCAATTTTAATTTTCTTTTTACTATGTTAAAGACAGATTTGAATTAACATAGGCTATGGTACAATAGTGGAACTACTTTATCCTTAATTAGAGGTATGGGGTTCGAGTCCTATGTGATTCAGATTTAGTCGAGGCCCCAAAGGGTGGAAAAAAGAAAGACTAATTTGATGAGTTGTACAGAATGAACTTAAAGGATTTCACATGAAATCACAATACATTGTTGGCGGAATGTTTCTTTTTTCAGTTAAAAAGTAGTAGGGTTAAAATTTCCTAACTATAAACTAAAAAAATAAGCAACAATCTCGTGGTCTCACCAGCTTAAAAGTCGGATAACCAAAATCCATACTCAATGCATGCCCATTTTCTAACTAGCTTATTGTGGCAAACCCATCAATTTTAGATAATGGATTTTTTCTTTAAAAAAAAAAAAAGATGCCACATTTTAGCTATTGCACTAGAAGCTTTTACTGTGTTGTTTGGTGGCAAAAAGGTCTGAAATATATCCGAATTTTAATCGAAATTGTTGTAACAATACCGAACTTTGGAAAGGACCTTTTACCCCCTGCACTATTTAATAGTGTATTTTAAAGGTATATATGTGTCCACGTGGACATCATAAATATTGCATCATTATAAATAGTAACGTGTCCACGTGGGTACATATATACCTTTAAAATACACTATTAAATAGTGCAGAGGGTAAAAGGTCCTTCATAAAGTTTGGTATCGTAACAACAATTTTGGCCAAAGTTAGAGTATTTTTCAGACCATTTTCCCTTATTTGAATTCAAATATTTTATATCTATACAAAAAGTTTATTTTTATTTTATTTACACGATATAATTTTTTGCCCTAAAATATAATTGATAAAACTCCTTAGAACCCTTTAACTTTGCCTTGTGTGCAAACAATTTGGACCCCTCGTATCATAATTCGACCGCAAGGACCAAACTGTCTCCACATCCTTTACTGATTGAGGGTGTGTTTAGTATAAAGTAAAATACTTTTATGAAAAATATAATTATTTTTTGGATTTTTATTTTAAATAAATCATTATTTAAAACACTACATCAAAATAAAAATATTACAATGTCAGATAATCCATTTTGTCAATGTCCTATAGAACGTTATTTGTGGTAACAAATTACTTAATAAAACATTATTGGCATTAATGTTTTATGTTTCATCGCCAGTTTTGACCGTTGGATTTCATTAATAAAATAATATTTTATACATTATTGTGAAATACATTTACTCTAGTTTTGAATTTTTTTTTTTTAAAAAAAAAAACAATTTTGGCGAATTGGTTTAAATAATGACTTACTTCGATCAAAATTTTTATTTTCTTATAAAATAAGTGAATTTCTTACTTATTTTTTAGCGTATTGGTTTACGTAAACGAAAAAACAAGTATCCCAAAATCATCCAGCTAGTAAAATACTATCCCTTTTAGTTTCTTTGTACCAAACACACCCTAAATTTTTTTTTTTTAAAAAAAAAGAGAAGACAACCCAAAAAGAGTTGAAGATAATTTCTTTGTTGTTGTATATTTTTTGGCAGTCACAGGTCTTGCATGAGGAGATACAGATGAGGAATTGACAACATCCATTATAAATTTATTTATGTTTAAAGAAGTTCATATATTATTATTATTAGTATAAAATCTTACTAGCTAGGAAGCCAAAGAATGACAAATTAATTAGAGTTGAAATCATTTTTTAGATTGTACAAAATGTGTTGGTTTTGGATGATACTCGTCTTCCTTGGTTTGGTATTTTGTAACCTTTCAGCTTCAGAAGGTAGGCATATTTCTAGCCATCATCCAACTGCTCTTGTTGTAGGAAAAGTTTTCTGTGATGTTTGTCACTATCACCAGGATTTGTCAAAGGCCAGTCACTTCATTTCAGGTTCATCACCATCCTAGTTAACTTTTTTAACTTATTGCTGTTTGGAATGATTAACAAAGTTGTTTTTTTCTGGAAAATCACTTACTCTGTCTCTGTTTCAAATTGTTTGTATGGTTTTAACTTGACATGGAGTTCAAGAAAATAAAGAAGGCTTCTTAATTTTGTGGTCTTAAACTAAAGATATGTAGAATTTACCACAATGTCCTTTAATCTTATGGTCTTAAGCATATCATATGTAAAGTTGAAATTTAAAAGTAAGTAAGACGAACAAATTGAAACGGAAGGAGTATTTTCTTAAAAAATGTTAGAGGGTTAGGGTCCTATATCGGTTGGGGAATGGGTTGGTGCTGCTTATATTTTCCTTGATTAATCCTCCTCTCATGAGCTAGCTTTTGAAGTTGAATTACGTCAAAATACTGTATCTTTACATGGTATGATAGTCAGGCTCATCCCTATTTGGGCTTCTGGTTCACGCTCCATTTTGGGCCCAAGCATGAAGGAGGTGTTAGAGTCCCACATTGGTTGGAAAATGAACTGTTGGCCTATTTATAAGAATTTTGACACTCTTCTCCTCTCAAGTTAACTTTTGAGATCAAGTTAGGCTCGAATGTCATATATCTTTATGAAATGACTTCTTTTTATATGGGAAAAAGGGAAAAAGAGAATTGTGAAGGAAAATGACTTATATTCTGGGAAATATTTCTGTCATACCAATCACATTCTATTCTCTCTTCTTTCTTGGGAATCTTTTAAACTTTTGATGCATTTTTCTGCTTATAGGAGCTATTGTTGCAGTGGAATGTGCGAACTCAGTCAAAAACTCAAGATTTTACCAAGAAGTGAAAACAAATATGCATGGAGAATTCAGTGTACACCTTCCTTTCAAAGTGGACAAACATGTCAAACATTTTATAGGATGTTCAGCCAGGCTAATCAGCAGCAGTGAGCCACATTGCGCTGAGGCATCGACAACAACTTTCTCTTTCCAACTCAAATCGAAGAAAAAGGGAACACATATTTTCTCTGCTGGATTCTTCACTTTCAAACCTGTAAACCAACCAAAACTTTGCAACCAAAAACCAAGCATTCATAGTACCAACAACAAAGAAGCATATCCTAATCCCATATTAACTCCTTCAGTGTCACGTTTTGTTACTATTAATCAAGGCTATCTTCCACCTCTTCCAGGACTCCCTCCTTTACCGCAGCTCCCTCCTTTACCACAACTCCCTCCTCTGCCACCTCTTGTATTGTTTCCACCGTTTTTTCATGGACCTCCGATGTCTCTTCCACCTTCGACATTTCCACCGTTTTTTCATGCACCTCCGATGTCTCCTCCACCTTCGACATTTCCACCAAATTTTCATTCACCTATAATGTCTCCTCCGCCTTCAATACCACCTCCAATTACACCACCACCTACATTTGATTTAATTCCATTTCCACCACCACCATCGCCACCTTCCCAATTTCTTCTCCCTCCGTTCCCATTCAGTCCTATGCCTGGCTTACCTGGAGTTCCTCCCGCTTCTACTTCATCTTCGAAAAAGAAGAACTCCCCTTAGTCCAAATGCAACTATACAAATACCTAGTAGTTATATGAATAGCTTTACAATAAATTCATTTGCTTGGATTCAAGACATAAGAAGAACAAAAATATTGAAGACTTGGTGATCGAGGCTCACCTACTTATAGTTAATTGTATAATTATTTATAATGTTCCAACACATAGATTAAAACTCACTTAGAGGCAAGGTGACAAACCAAATGAACAACATATTGCATCTTTGCTCCAAAGCAAATATTGGCACCTTGTAGAATAGCCGAGAGTTTAATTTATTAATTTGATTAATGTGTTCAGAAAAAAACCTCAAACCGTTGACAACGAATATCCCAAATATAAAAGAGAAATAGCAAAACCACTCAATCAAATAACCCATTACCAATGCTTCATCAGTTCATCGCATCAAACTCATCTAACTTCTCATTACGATATCTTTAGGATAAAATTACAATATATACCATGGACTAACATGAGCATATTCATATGCAATCATTAAGAAACTACAGTATTCATCTGACCAAACGCCGTTTTCAGTAAATACTTGCATTATGTTGTTGATTCGACTTAAGACCAAAATTTTCAGTTTTTCACAATGATACCAAGTGCTGACTTTTATTTCTGAAAACACAATTGAAAAGCCAGCATCCTGTTAAGTGCTCTAATCACAAAATACTGAAAAGGAAAAGATTTGGTAATGTACATAAAATTCTTCATGCTGACATTTGAAACAACTTCAAATTTCCCTGTTTAAATATCAACTATGAAACCAGATCCATGGAGGCATCTCAAATCGATAGGCATAACCACACACACTGACAGAATTTCCAAAGTCGACTATCTAAATACCCTTGAGAATGACAATGCAGCTTCTCATATTTAAATGGAAACCTAACTGGACAACCATAAGCTGTTTGTGCACCACCTCATCCACAGAGACCAACCACTTCAAATATCTCCCCATCGAAACAATGACAAGATGCAGAAAAATTAGGAGTGGAGCCATGCTAGATTGACAATCACATACTACCTTCTGTCCTAAGCCTTTTAGGAGCACCATCATAGTTCTCTTCACTGCTTAATGTTGTAGTTGTGGCTCCACTGCTTGGTTTTTTGCTGATATCAAGCTGTACTCTAACATCGGCCAGTGAAGGATCCACTCCCACAGATGCTAGTGTCTGGTTTATGATATTAAGCAACCTGCTCAATACCAAGACTCAATATGTCACATAAATAGAATCCAAAAACAGTAGTACACTAGCATCATAATATAATTTCAGATCAACTGAGTTCAGATCAGAATGTGCCTAAAGGTTCAGAGGACAACTGCTCAAGTCAGAATGATATGTACATGTTTGTTATACATTTCTTCGTTTTAATGGGAAGTCTGGAAAATCCTAAAGTGAGACTCAAACCTCGAAATCCAGAGATCCGCTTGTTATTAACCTTCAACTTAGATTTCCATTTGATGGGTCAGGTAGAAAAGTTGGGGGAAGCCATGCAGGGAAACCTGATTGATATTTGATTGCTCGGGTAAACAATGCCGGGTCATATAAATGACTTCCTTCAAGCCACTGAAATCTTTTTTGCATTGGCAATTTTATTCACAAAAAAATGCAAACCTACAAGTTGCAGCAGGTTTTATAAAAAAAACTATACTGGAAGGGGCTCAAAAAGGCTACAATCTGCATTCAACCAACCAGCTAATAATCACGAGAAACATTAACTAGTCTGAATCTATTTCATGCACTTGGCAATCACAGGACAATAAGAAATTGGAACATTACAGGTAATTCTTCTAAGACCTTGACTGCCACTAGGCCCACTGGGTCCAAGGTACTTAAAGTGATCCTGTATCACATGCCTATTTCGTAGGTGTAATACAAGTTTGGCATCATTACAGAAATTAGCAAGTCATGGGGGCATAGAAGAAATAAATTTGAATTTCCACCTTACCAGGACATCCAGTCATAGCTATTGAACTCCTGATAAATCATCTTACCTTTGAGTATACGCATGTGATCTTGCAACTGCTTCACCATCGCATTTCACTTCTTCCTGATCATTTCTGCCATAGCTCAGAACCTCCGACTCAATTGTATCTCGTTTACCTGGCCAACATAATGATTGTGGTTGGGAAGGATGCTCAGCATCAGGAGATGGTTCAACAGATGTATTTTCAAATAAATTAGGTTGCAGTGGCATGTTAAAGGCAATTGCTTCATCTGCTGCCATATGAGAATTGTGTGTTGCTCTATATAAAGCAGCAGCAGTCAAGTTCGGTTCTACAAAGCTCTGGGCACTCGAAAGCAATGTTGGGTTAATGACAATATCATCCTCATGAGTAGAGCCGTTTCTGATTATTTGAGAATGTTCAACAGAGCCTTCCACGGGCCCAGGAGTGCTTCTCTGTCAATAATAAGAGAAGAGCATTAGTTTTACTTTCAGAAAAACACTACTGCTTCCATCCTAAAGTTGTGCCCAACTCTCCTCCTAAAACAGCCTGAAATCCAGTAACTTTGCTTTGGAGGGAGAAAATTAAAAACAAATGTAAAGCCTTTGTTTGAACCGTAGGAGAGGAGTTTCCCTAGAAATACAGCTAACGTCTGCATTTTTCTGTATTTGGAAAGCATCCGAAATAACTACTGAATTATGACTTTACTGAACAGCAACTGGGGCTTACAGGTATAGGGTAACATCAGAGAACATTTTTTTCTTTAATCCAGTACTTTTCAGAGGGTAATATCTGCAGTAAATTAAAGCGCTCAATCCGATTTTATATAGCTCAGTTTACTTCTCTTGGGTCAAACAATGTCTTCTTTCTTATGGTGCACTGACTTCATAATTTTCTAATACTATTATTAAAGAGTTGAAGATTCCTTCAGTAAGCCATCTGGTTATAATGAATCTATTTTAATGTTACAACTAAACTGCCAAATAAGAAGTGGAGGGAATAAAATCGAAGTATACAAAATCACATAGCAAACATGTGTTGCCAAAGAAGGAAGTTCTTCGTTATATCTTCAACATTAGCCATTCCTTGAGAGATGGACTGAAAATACTATTGCCTCTTTTTCCTTGATAGGGAGGTAGAAAAAAAGTTCAACAATAAGGAGTAAACATGAAAGATTATCATCCAAGCAAACAAGTCCAACAACACTTGAAAAAAGAATCTACAGCATAACATCAAACAGATGAGAAGTGCAAATGATGCAAGGAACTACTGTGCTTTTTACTCAACATAGCAGAAATAGCAATATGAGAACTTAAATTAACAACAATATTGCAAGGAATACGGAGACCATTTAAGTATTGAAAACACCCCTGAACTTGGCATGAATTATTACTTTAGTCCTCCACCTATTAACAGCCTTAAAAACACCCCTTTACTTGATTAAGTGAATTTAAAAACACCCTTCTTATGCCACATGGGCATATATGTAGAATTTTCTATTGACGTGGCATACACATAAATATATGTAGTAGAAATTATTTTAAAGAACATTTAAATAATTAAATGTTAAGAATTTAGCAATTTAAGAAGATAAAAGAACTTTTTTTTCTTTTTGAAGATTTATTTTTTCTTATCACCCACTCCATCCTCTACCCAGTACCCACCCCTAGCCTCACACCTCACTACCCACTCACCCCCAAAAAGAATTCTTTTGAACTTTTTTTTTTTTTGAGGGGAGACAAGTGGGATAAGAAAAAAAATATATATTTATTTTTAAAATAATTTTTTAAGGGGGGGAGTCAGGCAACTCGGTGGTGTTGGATAAAAACTTTTGAATTTTTTTTTGGGGGGGGGGGGTGATGGGGTGGGGTTGGGGTACCTGGGTTGGGGATGGGATGAGGTAAGAAAAAAAAATCTTCTTAAATAAATTTTAGCATTTAATTATTTGAATGTTTTTTTCTTTTTTTTTACTATATTTATTTGTGTACACCACATTAGTAGAAAAATCCACATATACACATTGGTGGATGACATGTGGCATAAGAGGGGTGTTTTTAAAATTGTCAATAGTTGGGGGACTAAAATAATAATTCACACCAAGTTTAGGGGTGTTTTTTTTTTTTTTAATAACCGAGAAATCCGTCAGTGACCCTCCCTTTGGACCAATCACAACCTTCTAAACTCCAAGTTTAAGGGTGTTTTCAATACTTATCTCTTCGTAATACTCTTGTATTCAGATTAATATGACACTTCCTATTTTAGAACATTCCAAAATGCTTGACATCATTCTACTAAGGGAAAAGATTTAAAAATCATTTGCAATTTGTTCTATATTTATCCTATGTTCACCTATCCGTCCATAAAAACCTTCACCATTTCTTGTCTCAAATATGCCCCTCCAACTAATATTTTCGGCCGTGAAAAAATAGGACTTATTTGGTTGATATGGTGGAGCCACATAGGAGTATGTTTGAATCTTGTTCAATTATCCAGAAGTATTTTTGACTTTTTCAATTGTTCTATGGGCATGCTTCAAATTATTTTACAGAGGGTATATATAAACCAAGTTAATAGTTTAGGGGTGATTTGAATCTTTTATTTGTCTATGTGGCTCCACCGTGGAAAAAGTCAGAGCCAAGAGGGAAAACATTAAAGGTAGGAGGAATAATTGAGATGAAATATAACAGTAGAGGCTTTCATGGAAGACAAGTAATCAGATCGCAAATATAAGACATTGAATACTTCAGGGTACATTTGAACACTTTCACCTTTTACAAATAATATGATTTCTACGATTTCCACAATCTTGAAGGCTAGAATTATTTCTTATTCAAATCTTAAACTAACTTTTATCCATCACTTTAATATTTTCTCCCATTACTACTTCAATGTATACAAGTTAAGTTTACATCTTAAACTCTATGCCCATTCTACTATCAATCATGAAGGAATGGAGAGTAGTGTTGTGAAAAGCGAGCACTTTGCCCCTTTAAAGCGCCGGAGCAACCCGAAGCGCAGGTAAGTCGCTTTCCAAGTGCAAGGAGAGCCGACACGGAAGAAGTGAGTGCTTCAATTGAACAGGTATGAAGCAATTGCTATGTAGTCTTTTAGGGAGCAACTTTTCAAAAGCAAAAGAAAAGGAGGCCTTTTAGACCCAAAAAAAATGAGTTCAGAGTTCAGACTCACCGGCGCTGCTGCTTTCACTAGTTTCGTCGTTCTCTGCTTCTTCCTTGGCATTTGGTGTTGTGGCTTCTTTTCTTTCTTCTTTTTCTCTTTCTCGCTACTTCTCACCTTATTTTTTTTTAAACTGATAATTTGTATTCTTCAGCACTAGGGACTATGCTGGCCACCTCCAAAAAGGTACAGTAAAGAGAATAAAGATACTTACCAAGATAATATAAAATCCACTAGTTGGATTTCCTCTTCTATATTTTGTTCTTTACACCAAAAAACCTAGTGAAGTAATAACTTTCCACTTAATCTTCAGTATAGTGCATTCTTTTCCTTCAAAAATCCTCTGCTTCCTCTCCATCCAAAAATGTTCCAGTAGATGCAAGCTGGGACCGTCCTCCGCCATCTTTTCTGGCTCTTGCTTCCTCCTCTACTGATCCTACAGCTAAGCAAATCTGTAGTATATTCAGGCATGATCCAATAGACTCCAGCAATGGTAGTGATGAAGGCTCATATTTGTGTTGTTATTTTACAATGCAGTAAGAAGTGTTTGTTGGTTTCTAGTGCCTCCTTGCATAAAAGGTATCTAGAAGCTATGTTGATCCCCCTCTTTTGTAATGCCTCAAGTGTCAAACATGCTTTAATAGCTACCAGCCAAGTGAAGCACTTCATTTTAGTAGGAGCCACAATCTTCAAAATAGCAGTCCAAGGTCTTGTTGACCTACCTGCAGCTTCATTCAGACCCCTCTTGTATACCTTGCTAACAGTGAAAATTCCATCTTTGTGGTGCTCCCAAAGGAAGTTGTCTAGTTCTAGATTAATGCCTAGGAAGTGTCTTATCAAATTCAGAAGTTTAGATACCCAATCATTTCAGAGCCTTCTAAAGATCAGGTTCCATCCTTGAGGAGACCACACTCCTTGTATACTGCAATCAGGAAGCATATTAAACAAACCAGTGAACGGAGGTTGAAGAGTTCCACGACCACTCCAGTCCTCTTTCCAGAAAAGTACCATATCTCCCATTCCAACTCTAACTCTAGTGTTATGCTTGAGTGACAACCAAAGATTCTTGATTGACTTCCAAACCCCAACCTCAGGTGACAGTCACCTCATTTGCCTGCAAGTTTCCTCCCCCCAACATTAAATGCACTTTCGGGAATAATAATGTCATGTCTGCCCCTTTTAACTGTTAAGTGTTATCAGAGAGAGAAACCTTCCATACTTGTTGGACTTCAAAGAAAGAGGGATGTAGGTGAAATAATTCCATGTTTTAAAAGAATTCCATCACTTCTTATGCTTCACAAGATCTCTTGCAAATCCAGAGGAGAACACCTCTACTCAACACCATCCTCTGCATATGGTATTGCATATGGTATCTGCCACTTCCACCCAGTTGTACCAGACCTCTCTCTAACCTTGGCTTTGGTGATGTAAAAAGTTAAGTTGCTCGAACTCTTCAAAATGTCAATGGGTGCGTGTCAGATTCTCCAAAAGTAGTGTATTTTTGGAGAATCCAACACGGGTGCAGCATCAAAAGTGAAGAATCCGCACAACTAAGGTAAAAGGACTCTCCCTGAATGAAAAAAAAATCCTATTGTCCATCCTTTTTGGAGTGACAGAATGGAAGAGGTAAAGAAAGTGGAAAGAGATTGAGAGGAGTGAAAAAAAGGGAGGCGAAAGTACTATTCCTTTGGAAGAAATCCACCAGAGTCTAGATCTTTAAACCCAGAAAGGACTTTAGGTAAAAGCCTCAAAAATAGTGTCTAAGAGCTTTTATAAGTCTTTTTAACAAACTGTACATTAATAAGATATTAGGTTTGCTTCTCAGGTTTCATTTACTCACTGTCTTCTTTTTTTCTTCTTTCTCAATGCTTCTCAAATTTATTTCCTCTGTTTGTCCTTCTTTTTCCCAGTTTGTTCAAATCTTGTTTTGCTTTCTTCAAAGAATTCAATGGGACTACTTTAAATCTTTTTTCCTTTTCCCAGAGAATGCCATGGATATTCTTTTCTTTTTTCAGTTTGCTAATCTTGATTTCCAGTTTTCACAAAATTCTATGGACAAACATGCCATTTTTGCTTATTTATAATTTTATTTATTTGTGCAAGGTTCATTTTACTTTTCTTCTAAAATTGCATTCACTTTGCTTCTTGCTTAGAGCCGTAGGGCCATTGTCGCCTCTTTGCACTTCTCGCTTTTAAAAGCATTAATAGAGAGAGTATACTATGAATGAAAGTCTACCTTAACTATCTTCGGCCTCATAGTGTGAAGGATTCAACAGACAAGGAGCAAAGACTTGATTCTAGTTGGTCATAACCAATCTACAACCAGCACATGTTGGACCAAACCAGGCAAACATCACGAAGCTCGTTGCAGAAAAACAAGAAGCAAATTGTTGTATCGATGCTAAAGGTAGTGAGCGAGATCAGAACAGGAATTGTAAGTAAAACACACAGCCCAAGAAGCCATCCACATTACCTAAGAATCTAAAAGTGAATTAAGTGTAACAGAGATCATACCCATGGCAGCAACTTCGAGGGTTCTGCACTCCATCCTTGGTTGGTTCCCTCATACATCTGTAATTTCTCTTGCAAAAACTGGATATATTGTATAACCTGTATTTTGTATTAAATCTTGAGGCCATCTTTGTGACGATGCATTAAACAGGATTGAAAAAACAGCAAGATTGGCAAGGAACTGAAATGTCACAACTCACACCTCTAACATGAATGATGCTCGGTCTCTCCTCTGATCATTTTGTGGTATGAGATCTCTTAGAGTCTGAAATCTGCAAATTATTAAGTATTAGTTAGCTTTGGGAAGATTTTCCTGAAGAAGTGACTGAATAGGCAACTAAAATTCACCATGTATAGAAAGAGACTATAAAAACCTTAGTCTTGTTACATGATGTACATAAGCAAATGTGTAAAGAACAATGTTGATCCTTTTCTACAAAATAACGAAAAGCTACGTGCAAGTAAACACCAACGACTTTCCATGCTGGTTGACAATAATCAATTCCTCTTCACTTTGAATTTTGAAATACCAGTTGAACCAATAATTAGCCAGAAGAACATAAGCAAAATATCACCTCTTACTTAGATTCATATATAGAAGTGTTGTTAATCATTATTGTGAGAGTTGTCCCCAAGTGCCATTTTAAAGCTTACAAACAAACCAAAAGACTAGTTCAACAACTCAAGGATATTTTAACATTTGGAAAGGGCTAATGAATAAATAAAGAAGATTCAAACAAAGAAGAGCACTATTATAGTGTTTTGAATTCCACGCGACAGTCATATATGTTACACAGATGAGGGTATGGGTGTCTAATAGAGGTAAAAAAAAATAATAATCACTCCATTCCATATCCTTCCCGATCCTTTTTTTGTTGATGTGTTTGTCACATGAACTTAAAATTTTTGTCATGTCAATCATTGAGGGAATGGATTGATATCTCCTCATATAATGGTGGGAGCAACTCCTCTCATGAACTAGCTTTTGAGGTTGAGTTAGATGTGTTTCTCAAGGTTGGGCCCCAGTGTTCTGTTATCCACTCTTCAATTGTCCAGTCTTGGGCAAGCAGGAGGATGTCAAATCCAATTTTTGTAGAGGGATTGAGTTGTGGTCTTCTTATATGGTTTGAGAAATTCTCTCCTCATGAGCTACGCTTGTGAGGGTTGAGTTAGATCCAAGGTCCATTTCTCCCTAAACAATGCTAACTCTATTTATGTTTATTTAAGTAGTAGCAAGAAGAGAAAATATTTAAGTAATAATTGAGAAGTCAATTTAATGGAGATCACATCACATCAAAGTTTAAAATCAAATAATTTTGAATATTTGAAAGTGGTAAAGTATAGTAATACGATCCGGGGTCGTTTAGTATAATCACAGGGATTATTGCATTACATTATAGGGATTATTTCTTGTTGGACCTCTAGTTTGTTGTGAATAAATATGTATACTTTAATATTGAAGTGAAAGAAGAAATAAGTTAGAAGGATACCCTTGTATTTTCAATTGTTTAATCCATATATAACTATTACCCACACGCTTACTCCACATTATATCCCCATAAAATAATAGGTCGATTCTGAACAGCTTTGAAATGCTTTTTCTTGAGCTAAGAGTATTGAAAACAACCTTTCTACCTCCTAAAATAGGGGTGAGGTCAGCGTACACTCTATTTTGTTGTTGTAAAATGGAGTTTTTGGCCAAAAACATCCTTCAACTATACTCAAAACTTAAGCTACATCCTTGAACTACCATAGTTACAAAATACATCCTTGTAGTATTTAATACTTGCCAACTTTCATCTTTCTGTTTGACACCGTTACAGAACTAACGCAACCACCCCGGTGAGTGTCCACATCAATATTCAAAGTTGCTTTCATGGCTTCACATCATTTTCCACAAGACCTAGAAAAATTTCTTCCTCCAGCTTTATACCTCATTTCTTTTAGACTATGTGACGGGGTAGATCATTTCTGATGATTGACAATTTTTAATGGTATAAAGCTGGAAGAAGATTTTTTGCTGGGTCTTGTGGAAAATGATGTGAAGCTGTGAAAGCAACTTGAATATTGGTTTGTGCTTATATTGGTGTGGGAATTCACATGCCTGGTTTCATTACTTTTCTAACGGTGTTAAACAAAAAGATGAAAGTTGTTGAGCATTAAATACTTCAAGGATGTATTTTGTTAACTATGGTGGTTCAAGGATGTGGCTTAAGTTTTGAATATAGTTGGAGGATGTCTCTGGCCAAAAACTCATGTAAAATGTTATTTTGTTGTCATATTTTTTTCTTGCAAAACCTACTTTGAATTCTTTTTCTTTTGAGTTGAGGGTCTATCAAAAACAATATCGCTCTACACCACAAAAGACAGGGGTAAGGTCGGCTTACATCCTACCCTCCCAAAAAATCCTACCATTTACAGACCCCACTTGTGGGTATTACAGTGGGAATGTTGTTGATTTTTATACATATAGTGCAACTTCTAACGAGTCCTAAACCCTTAAACTTTGTTTGGATGGTCGTTATATATTGTTTCATATTGTATAGTATATTACTGCATTGTTTTAATCAATGTAATGTTTCGATAGATTTATCATTTCTCATCGTTACATAATATCACATATCAACAATTTGAAATACACCTAAACAAAAGTAGGATAGTGGGTAGAACGAAAAGGTAGGGTAAATGATAAAATAGAATTATCAAATAACAAATAACGACAAAACAAGAAAAAAAATAAGATAATCATGAAATCACATCAAATCAGTTATTACACAAAGCTGGACTTTAAAGTTAACAATACAATAAAATCTAAAAAGTAAGAATCAAAACTAACATCCTATTTAAACTAAGAACACAAAACAATACAACAGGTAACAACCATCCAAACAAGCGGTTAATTGAACAATGTTAATAATTTTGAGATATCCAAAAGGAAAAGGTGTTAATAGACTTGCCTCTCATTGATCTTGATCCTCCTCCGCTGTTCTGTCTCAGAATGCTTCGAACGATGAGCACTTCCCTTCCCATCATTGCTCTTCCCTTCTAATTTCCCTGTCACACTCAAACCCCATTAGCTTTTATAAAAAAAAAAAAAAAAAACTTCAAATCCCAGTTAGTTTAGAAATAGCAAATTAAATACCCTTTTGAGAAGAGCCATCGGGAGTTCTAGATGAAAACTCTTCATCATCTTCTTCGTCCTCTTCATGATGATTCTTCACAGTCCTCACCATTTCAAAATCTGAAACCAGATAACAAAATTCAGTCGAAACAACTTATTAACTGTTAACAAAAGAAGATCAAACAGAGCGACTGACGATTTCGCTACAAGGCTCCGATTATCGAAGAACACTTGCAAAACTTACACCGAATAATGGGGGGAAAACGAAATGTGTGTACAGAGAAATGTTGTATAGCTAATTATTGGAAACCCTAGGCAATTAAGTGGATGTTTTGGTAGGTTCTAAATTGCCCTTGCAATGACACTCCATATATTTTTCATTTGTGTTTTAAAAAAATTAAATCAGTATACATTGCGCTATGTTTGGAAAATTATAAAAACAAGAGTTTTATTAAGATAAGATATATATTGTGTTGTACTTTTCTTTATGTAATAAAAATAAAAGTCACTAATCGAGTAATATATTGTGTTTCTCTTTTGTTTAATTGTATGTGTATTATATGTTCACTTTAATCAAGTGATTCCAAAAGAATTAATAGATGTTTCACATATTATTTTTGTAATGACCTCCAGTTCTGTGTTTATGCCTCCTATTCGTAGTTTAGAGCTTTTATGTAGTGACCCCAAGTTATTTATGACTTGTTGGAACTGACAGTTCGATACCCTAGTCATTTGTTTAGTTTTTATGCGAGTTTTAATGTTTGGGGAGCTTTTGAACCTTGAACAGTCATTTTTTATCAAAAGTTTAGGAAGATGACCTTAAAATCCAATTCTGACGACTAGTGTGAATTGGGGGTGGGTACCTAGTTATTCCTTCTTTTCTTTTAGAAACCTTGTTTAGGGTTGATTACTACTGCTTTGAGGGTAGTACCATGCTAGAGATAGTTGTGCGCGTTGTAGCATGCTATGTGATTTACTTGTTTTTGGAGCATGATTTGGCCTTAGTCTAGGATAGACTAGTGTTGTCTTAGACTCCATGTACCTTGTGCCTTTTGTATGTCGCTTGGACGGACTATGTCCTTCTAGACTGGAATAGCAAACTTGGGTCTGATATGTGAGCCTTAGTTTAGGCATTTGCACAACTTGTTAGCCTTTTTATCTCCCTCCCTATTTCTGTGACTTAGATGTATTTATAACACCTTGGATTCGAAAAAAGCTAGAAATGGGTCAAGTGGGAAACTCACAAGCCCAAAAAGTGGACCATGGAACCATCCACGGAGCCTTAGACGGGCCGTGAAGGGGACCACAGTCCGTTGAGGGGCTTGTGGTAGGTTTCCAAAACTCCCACAAAAGCCAAGATGGGTCGTTAAGAGGGAGATAAACTGTCAAAGTGGTCGTCAAGTAGGTTCTCCCCTTGCCACTGGTCAAGGACCATAGGCGTCAAAACGGCCCGTGAAGCTTCACACAGACCGTGAAGGGTTTTCATTAGACTTAGAGTTTAGGGTCAACTTCAAACGATCATATCTTTTAGCACAAACCAAATTAGGTGGCCCATGACCTATCAAATTAAAGATCTTTGAGTCCTCTTTCCAACACCATCGAGTTTGCCTAATTCCAAGCTCGGAGCAAAACGTTATGCCCAAAATAGTAAAGCCTTGTCAGACAGGATTTCTTCACAACCCGTTTGACGCCATGGTGGTCATGACGACCCGTTTTAGCTTTCCAATGAGCTAATTCGACAGTTCTTAAGTCAGGGATTGTTGGGTCTTTTCCCAATGGTTTTAACTCAATACTACGTCATTTTGCCTTCTACCCCAAGCCCTATATAATGATTTTAAACCCCAAATCACCCAAAACACAATTCATTCTCTTAAATTTCCAAAGGTTGATCAAGCTTCTCCTCTCAAATATTGCTCTCTCTAGAAGTTGAAGAAAGCTAGGGTTTCAAGACCAAGCCTTCTAATCCTCCATTGCTTTCAAGCTTTTGGCATCAAGGTATGATAGTTTTCATCCATGGAGCCCTTTCCTTCATGGAGTTCCCAGATTCTCCAATTTTGTTAAGTTAGATTCCCCAATCAAGTTAGGTTTTCTTCAATAGCCATGAGTTTTCTTCAATGTTGGTTCAATTGATTGTTTTATGACTTTTTATGCATTAATTGAAGTAATTGCATATTTTAAGATGAATCCTGATGAACTCATGCATAACCCATGTTTTCAAAGCTATGATGATATAATGAGGGTCTTGAACTATGAAAGATAAATTTATGAAAATATGCATGTCTTCTCTTTATGAAATAGATGTAAATAAAATTGAAGATGCATTGAATTTGAAGACATGATGAAGCTTATGAATTATTGAAAAGAATGCATGTTCATGAAAGTATGTTTATGACTCAACAAATCTTATAGATGAGATTGTCTATATGTTCTATGAAGCTTGGCCACATGACATGAATGACATCTAGATTTTCCCTCAATGCTTTTCGGGCTATTTTCCTAAATTAGGTCTCGATTAGTATGGTATTCGGATATGCCATCAATGATTAGAGACCACAATTTCAAAACTATTTCCATTAGTATGAGGGGCTTTTCTAGCATGGAGTGAATGACTATGGGCCTTAAAAGCTATTATGAAGAGATCATAGACGGTGAAAGGTTTTCTTATGCATGGACTAAGGAGTTATCCTATGATAAGGCATGTGGAGACTACCCATGTCTCTTAATGATAAGACAAGTCAAGACTTAATAACTACTCTGTGGGATTTATGCTTAGCACCGAGAGGATATTGAGATGGAAGCTCCGCCGTGTTGAGGCCGGGTTTATAGTAGCAATATATTTATCCCTTAC
The DNA here is from genome assembly GCA_035578085.1 of Solanum pinnatisectum. NCBI lineage: Eukaryota > Viridiplantae > Streptophyta > Magnoliopsida > Solanales > Solanaceae > Solanum > Solanum pinnatisectum. Next base: position 92,080 of record JAWPEI010000044.1, read on the forward strand.
CTATGTGCTTCCATAGGATGATGGTCTAGATAGACATTAGCTAGTAGATCCACTTTAGCTCAGATTCATGGTTATACCTTGGCAATTAGGACAACCCTTTTTCGGTGTGGAAGACACCGGGGGATCATGTTATAGCTCACATGGTCTTCATGTCGGTTAAGGCTAATTCCCACAATAATGAACTAAGGTTACTTCAGGAAGTATCTCACATGTGTTCAAAGATGATTTTACTTGCATTAACCATGTTTTACGACTCATGTTTTCTAGCTTCTTATCTTATGTTTTGACTTGGTCTTTGCATATCACGAAAATGTCATTTTTAGCATGATCTCATATTTTTATGTATGACTATCATACTTAGTGCATTTTTGTACTAATGCATACTCTTGCCTACATTTCTTATCCTAAAATGTAGGTTCGACGATTTCGATTCACACTTCCGTGGCTAGGATCTCTTAGTAGTTGAAGATTGAAGATTGGTGAGGCCTCATGTTTCGAGGACCAGGCCATTATTTGATTATGCATTTTCATTTTAGTTTTTTAACTTGATGTACATGTTACGTCCCAATTTCCTCTTATGTACTAGATGTCTTTGAGACAATGTTTAGATTTCCGTTTTTCTCTATAAAACTTTTATATATTGAAATTGTCTTTTAAATCTTTTAAACTCTCTTATCTTGTATGATCTATGCTATATAGCTTGTATGAGGCCTTTTGGGGTCTTGTACGCCATGTTACACCTAGGGGCTACCTTGGGTCGTGACAAACTTGGTATCAGAGTACAAGGTTTAGAAAGGTCCTAGGATGTCTCATAAGCCACGTCGAGTCGAGTCTTGTTCATGAGTGTGAAGCATGCCACATTTATGAATGAGAGTCTATAAGATGTCTATGAAGTTTCCCTTCTTTCATTACTCTAAAGTCCTGCGATAGAGTGTAACTCTAGGTGTGTTTCTCTCCTAACCCCTAGTTATGCTTTTCAGAATATTCCTCCACAAGGAATCCTGTGAGAAGGAATAGGAATGTTTTATGAGACAAGAGGTTCCCCAAGTGCCAGTCAACCTTTTGGCCAAGCAAGTGACTAATGATGAGTTTCAAGCTGCATTTCATGCATTGGCCCAAGCTATGATGGCTTAAGAAAATAGAAAGGTTGGGGCTCCCATGAACCCAAGGGTGGGTACGACAACAACAAGGGTGAGGAACTTTATTAGAATGAATCCTCCAAAATTTCATGGATCTAATGTTGAGGAAGATCCTTAAGAGTTCATTGATGAGGTGTATAAGGTGTTGATGATCATGGGAGTGACGCTGGTGGAAAAGGCGAAATTGGCTGCTTTTCAACTTAAGGGTGTGGCTCAAGTTTGGTTCAACCAATGGAAAGAAGAGAGGGCGGTAGATGAGGGTCCTCTTGATTGGGAGAAATTTAAGATTGATTTTCTTGATAGGTTCTTTCCCCTTGAGATGAGGGAGGCAAAGGTACTTGAATTAATTAACCTTCGCCAAAGAGATATGAGTGTCAATGAGTATACTTTGAAATTCACACAATTGTCTAAATATGCTCTAACTATGGTTGCGGATCCAAGGGCAAGGATGAGTAAGTTTCTGTCGGGTGCTTTCGGCATAGTGGTCAAAGAATGCCTAACCGTCATGCTTGTTAAGGAGATGGATGTCTCTCGTTTGATGGTTCATGCACAATAAATAGAAGAAGAAAAACTTAAGGAGAAAACTAGGGATTCAAAGAGGGTAAGAAGGGATGATGGTGAGTCTTCACATTCAAGGTCCGATGGAGGAAATCGTTCTCAAGGTAAGGGTGGTAGTGAACAAATGTGGCCCGAGTGTAGGGAGTGTGGGAGAAGACATGAGGGTAAATGTATAGTCGGTTCTAATGTTTTCTTTGGTTGTGGTACATTAGATAAGGAATTATCCTTCGATTGTTAGAAATGAGGGAGATACCCGTCAACGGGCTCAACCTTACCCTTCCTCCGGTCCTAGTGGTGGTCGAAAACAAGATAGGTTCTATTCTCTTCAGACTTAACAAAATCATAAGGGTTCCCCGTATGCGGTAATTGCTAAGTTAAGGTCTTCTAGCTTGTGGTTATGTATTGCATGATGTTGAGTGATTCGTTGTATATGGTAAGACTCTATATATGAAGATTGTGTTTGGAGTAGTCCTTGAAAATCCTTATGGGAACTTCTTAAGAGTTTACTTGTGTCAATGGTTTAGTGGTTGTTATGACTTTGGTGTTATGTTTGGGATTGAGGGAAATTGATTTGAAAAGACTTGTGGGGTTTGCTCCCAAGGGGGAGATGGTGTGCTTCATGGTTGGTACGTGAGTAGAACTATGTTGGTTTTGGAAGAGATCCTTGTTATGGTTTAGTGGGTGAAAGTTTGGAGAAGATGTGACTTCTTAGTATCCCTATCTCTTTCCTTCTATCTTCGAGTCTAGCTTGAGGTCTTAGCCCCATGGTTCAATCTTTAGGATTCGTATGTCTTAGTCATCCTTATGTTTCCTCATGCATGCATGCTCATGAAAAAATATATGATTTAGTTTAGTTGATTTATTTCTTCATGCTTGTGTGCATTGAGTATGAGTTGCATATAGACCTTATGAAAAGATGTTTTGAACATGCTTCGGCTTGGAGTTGAAAATTTCCTCCTCGGATATGTGCATTTATGTGACTGCATTCATGTTGGGCTGCTAGGTCTAATTCCTATCTTCCTTATGATGTTTTGAATATGTTTTAGCTTGGAGTCGATGTTCCTCCTTTGTTATATGCATTTTGATGAAGTTGCATTAATGATTGGGTTGTTAGTTTCTCTCCTACTTTTTTCATGCTAGTTTGAGTTCAATTCGAGGACGAATGTTCCCAAGGGAGAACTATTGTAACACCTCAGATTCGAGAAAGGCTAGAAATGGGTCAAGTGGGAAACTCACTAGCCCAAAAAGTAGACCATGGAACCCTCCACAGAGCCCTAGACGGACCGTGAATGGGACCACGATCCGTTGAGGGGCTCGTGGTAGGTTTCCAAAACTTGCCCCAAGTAGGCTCCCTCCCACGGAGCCCTAGTCCGGCCGTGAAGAGGGAGACAAACCGTCAAAGTGGTCTTCAAGTGGGTCAAGTCAGTAAGGGTTCTCCCCTAGCAACTGGTTAAGGACCACGGGCATTAAAATGGCTCGGAAGCTCCACACTGACCGTGAAGTCGTTCGTGAATGGTTTTCATTAACTTAGAGTTTAGGGTCATTTTCAAACGATCATATGTTTTATCACAAAATGAATTAGGTGGCCCATGACATATCAAATTAAAGATCTCCGAGTCCTCTTTCCAACGCCACCGAGTTTGCCTAATTCCAAGCTCGGAGTAAAAAGTTATGCCCAAAATAGTAAAGCCCTATCATGCAAGATTTCTTCACGACCCGTTTGACGGGCCGTGGTGGTCATGACAACCCATTTTGGCTTTCCAGTGAGCCAATTCGGCAATTTTTGAGTAAGAGGTTATTGGGTCTTTTCCCAATTGTTTTAACTCAATACTACGTCATTTTGCTTTTTACCCAAAGCCCTATATAATGATTTTAAACCCCCCAAATCACCTAAAACTCAATTCCTTCTCTTAAATTTCTAAAATTTGATCAAGCTTCTCCTCTCAAATATTACTCTCTTTAGAAGTTGAACAAGAAAACTAGAGCTTCAAGATCAAGCCTTCTAATCCTCTATTACTTTTAAGCTTTTGGCATCAAGGTATGATAGTTTTCATTCATGGAGCCCTTTCTTTCATAAAGTTCCCAAATTCTCCAATTTTGTAAAGTTAGATTCCCTAATCAAGTTAGGGTTTTCTTCAATTGCCATGGGTTCTCTTTGATGTTGGTTCAATTGATTGTTTTATAACTTTTTAGGCATGAATTGAAGTAATTGCATGTTTTTTAAGATGAATCCCCATGAACCCATGTTTTAATGTGGGTCTTGAACTATGAAAGATGAATTTATGAAAATATGCATGTCTTCTCTTTATGAAATAGATGTAAATGAATTTGAAGATGCATCGAATTTGAAGACATGCTGAAGCGTATGAATTATTGAAAAGAATACATGTTCAGGAAAATATGTTTATGAGTCGAGAAAGCTTATAGATTAGATTATTTATATGTTTTATGAAGCTTGGCCACATGACATGAATGACATCTAGATTTACATTCAATGCTTTCAAGCTATTGTAAGACCCAGAAAATTAGTAGGTGAAACTAGAGCCTTACGTTTGAGTTTTAGAATTTTATGTATGGTTTAGAGTGGTAAAATAACCCTTAAAATTTGGCTAAGTATAAGTTCAAGTGAGGGTTCAAGGAAGGTGAAAGGCATCACTGCCCGTACAAGCACTCTTGAACTTTGCCTTAGTCGTGTGGGCAAAAGGCATTGTTCAAGTGAGGCTTCAAGGCGCGTGAAAGCCTTCACTGCCCTTAGAAGCCCTCGTGAACCAATGCGTTAGCCGTGTAGGCAAGGAGGCAGGTTTAAGGGAGGGTTCAAGGAGCGTGGAAGGCTCCACTACCCTTGGAGGCCCTTCGTTAACAAATGCCTTAGCCATTTTTGGGCAAGACGGCAGTCCATGTAAGGGTTCATGAGGTGTGGAGGACTCCACTGCCCGTGAAGACCCTCTGTGAAGAATGCCTTAGTCGTGGGTGAAGGGATTCAGTCCATGAAAGGGTCCACAAAGCGTGGAGGACCCCGCTGCACGTAGATCGCCTCTCGTGAAGCTGCCTTAGTTGCGTGGGCAGTAGGCATGTTCATGCTAGGGACCACGGCTTGTGGAAGCTTCCACTGCACGTGGAGACCCTCGTGGACAATGCCTTGGCTTTAAAAGCCAAAGGCATCAAGTCCACGTGAAGGATTACAACATGTGGATCGTGAAGTCCTCGACTTTGCCTTAGTTGGACTTTGCCTTGAATTCATGGTGCCAGAGGTAATTTTGTAATTTTATTTTTAAGTCCAATTTAAATGTTTATATTTTATGTTACTTCTAAATAATTATATAAGGTATTTTAAGTCATTAAACACCCAAACTAAATCACTAAAGACCCAAATCAAAATCAAAAGTTCATCTTCCTCACAATATTTCTCTCTCTAAAAACCTAAGAAGAAGAAGAGTAAAATTGAAGCTTGGGCTTGAAGAAATCAAGGGTTTTTCATCAAATTCTTTGAAGATTCATCATCAAGGTATGGTAGTTTTCATCTATGGGTATATTCCACCCATAGAGCTCCTTCAAAACTTACAATTTCCCCAAAAGTTAGGGCTTATGTTCGAAATTCACAGGTTCTCTTTAAAAATGATTTCAATGGTTGAATTATGTTGGGTTATGATTAAATTGATGATTTATGGTTGAATTATAGTGAAATTCCCCCAAAAACCCATGAATCCCCTATATTGCTAAATTGTGATGTTAATGTGGGTTAATTGATTTTAGAAGATGAATTGATTGAATTATGTTATTATACATATCTAATATATAAATTCTAAATGTTGGGTTGAATGTGAGTCATGATTCTTGAAGGGTAAATTATGAGAATTGGACATGAATATGAGAATTATGCATGTGCTTCAAGATTTATGTTTAGAATGAAGATTCTATGATTATGGTGTAATTGTGGTATTGATTGAAAGATCATTCTCCCCTATACCCTTACACATTATTATGCATGAATTAATTATGACTATGATGATCTTGTTGTGTTGAATGAAAGGTATTCTCATAAACTCACTATGAACATGATGTGTAAGGTTTACTCACATATTGATGATTCTAAGGTTGAAAGACCATTCTCACCTAATGAATCTATGAGCTATCATGATACCATGTTTGTTTGAGTGCTAGAGCATTCTTTCATGAACATGAATTTAAGTAAAGACTTAATATGAATTTAAAGGGAATTATGCTTAGCACCGAGTGGATATGAATATGAGATGAAAACTTTTACGCCAGTTAGTCTGGCTTCCCAATGGGTTCCTCTACGCCAGTTAGTCCGAGTTCCCAAAAAAGTTATCTCATGAGATGGAAACCTTTTACGTCAGTTAGTTCGGGTTTCTACTGGCAATCTCTTTATCCTGTAACTATGTGCCCACATAGGTCTTTAGCTAGTGGATCCACCTAGAAGCTAATACATGAGTTCTACCTTAGGCAAGTAGGACACCTCTTTTCGGTGTGGGGGCATGACACCGTATTCCATGTAGCTCACATGGTTTATGTCGGTTAAGGCTATATTTCCCTATATGACAAGATTATGAACTATGACAAGAACATGAACATGAACTATAACTATGACTTCTTAAGAGGCTCTACTTAGTATGAGTGGGGGTATGGGACTCCATTTATGTATTTCACAAGTAAGGTTTAAGAGTGGTTGAGGTGTGGTTCTCTTATGCTATGAAGACTTATTAATTATGCATATATGATATGTATTGTTGCTAATGGTGACTTTACTTGCTACAAACTATGAACATGAAAGTTTCCTTGTCTATGAGTATTGTCTATTGATAAGGTCAAGGTATGATATTCATGATTATGGTGGCCTAAAAGTGGTACTTAGTATTAGGTAGGATTATGGGATCTTACCTATGTATTGAACAAGTATAGCTTAGGGTTGCTTGTGAAATGGTTTGACTTATGTTTCTTTACAAATGTGCATGATGATTCTTTAAATTGATAAAATGCATGGTTTCAACTAAATGTCCCTCTTTAGCATGTTTTCAAGGATTATATGCATGGCTACCATACTTAGTGCAATTTTGTGCTAACCCATACTTTCTACATTTTTCTATAAGTGTAGGTTCCGGTCGTTGATGTGTACTTCTCCCTTTGTGTAAAGCTTGGATTGATTCTTTCCACGCTTTTGGTGAGTCCTCATGGTTTGAGGACGAGAGTTGTTCATTTCTAGTTTCTTCTTACGTTTCCTTTTTAGACTATGTTGTAAAGAGCATTGACCCTTATTGATATTCGATTGTATTAGATGGTTTATTGAGATAATGTCTAGACTTCCATTTGGTTTTTATGAAAATACTTCGATTGTAAAAAGTTTTAAATTCCGCATCATTTCTATTACTTATGTTTATGATATGCTAAGGGCTTGTATGTCATGTTACATCTATGGGGTACCCCTGGGTCGTGACAAACTTGGTAATCAGAGCACAAGGTTTAGAATGATTCAAGGATGATGTCTCATAAACCACGTCTAGTAGAGTCTTGTTCATGAGTGTGAAGTGCGCCACACTTATGATGAATGAGAGGCTATAAGATGCTTAGGAAATTTCACTTCTTTCATTACTCTTTAGTTGTGCCTTAGAGTTTTAACTCTATGAAGTCCTTTTCCTAACCCTTCTCTTGTGTCTATAGGATATGAATACAATAAGGGCTAACACAAGAAGGATGGAAGAGGAGAATGTGAATGAGAGAGTTCCTCCCCAAGGTCCCTAAGAGACTTAAGTTCCTCAAGCTCCTATTGATGCAGGGGACTATGAAAAATGTGGAAATAAGTTCGACTCTCCAAATATTATCTCAAGCCGTGACGGCCCAAGTCAGTAGGGATACTAGGACTCATGTAAACCATAATGTGAACATCGTGGCTTCAAGGTTGAGATATTTCACAAGAATGAACCCTCCTATGTTCTTTGGTTCCAAAGTGGGTGAAGATCCTCAAGAGTTTGTGGAAAAGGTCTACAAGATAATTGATGCTATGGGGGTGACTTCTATAGAGAAAACGGAGCTAGCCGCTTACCAATTGAAGGATGTGGGCCCAGTGTGGTATACTCAATGAAAGAGGAATAGGCCGGTAGAAGCAGGTCCTATAGATTGGGAGGTGTTCAAGAAAGCATTCCTTGATAGGTTCTTTCCCCGAGAGAAGAGGGAAGCAAAGGTGGAGGAATTTATCAACCTTCATTAAAGAGGTATGAGTGTTCAAGAATATTCTCTAAAGTTCACTAAGTTGTCCAATTATGCTCCGTCTTTGGTGTCGAATCCGAGGGATGAGATGAGTCAGTTTGTGACGGGTGTGTCCAATTCGATTGAAGAAGAATGCCGTACGGCAATGCTCGATGATAATATGGATATCTCACGTCTAATGGTATATGCTCAACAAGTTGAAGAGTCAAGACTTAGGAAGAAGAATAGGGAAGTGAATAGAGCAAGGACCGATGATGGAAACTCTTCCAAAGGTAAGTTTGAGGGTCAAGGGCGACCAAGGTTCAAGAGAAGGTTCTCCAAAAAAGGCTCATCTAATGCTCCAAGGGTCAACAAAGATGGGGTTCTTAACCCTAAGCCTCAATGAGGCAATAATGGTGGATCTTCTGTGGTGAGGCCTACTTGTTTCAAGTGCGGCAAGAAACATGATGGTAAGTGCCTAGTTGACACGGATGACTGCTATAGTTGTGGGAAGAGTGGTCATATGATGAGAGATTGTCCCATGCTTAAGAATCAAGGAAGAGAGGGCAAGCAAGTCCCTCCTAGCGGTTCAAATTCTGATGCTCCCAAGAAAAATCGCTTCTATGCTCTTCAATCCCGAGGTGACCAAAAGAGCTCCCCGAATGTAATGACCGATATGTTACAAGTCTCTTCTATTGATGTATATGCATTGTTAGATCCCGGTGCCACTTTGTCCTTTGTTTCACCTCTTGTGGCTATGGAATTTGAAATACTTCCCGAAGTGTTAGTAGAGCCTTTTTTAGTTTCTACCCAGGTTGGTTATTAGGTGGTGGCAAAAAAAGTCTGTAGGAGTTGTCCTATTTCTTTGTCCCACAAGGTTACCTTGGTGGATTTGGTGGAGTTAGACATGATAGACTTTGATGTAATTTTGGGTATGGATTGGTTGCATGCATATTATGCCTCTATTGATTATAGGACTCGAGTAGTAAAGTTTCAATTCCTAAATAAGCCTACTTTAGAATGGAAGGGGGGATATTCTATCCCTAGAGGTCAATTTGTTTCTTGTTTCAAAGCTAGGAAAATGATTTCCAAGGGGTGTATTTACCATATTGTTAGGGTTATGGATGTTGAGTCCGAAACCCCTTCTTTAGAATCTGTTCCCATGGTGAATGAATTTCTGAAAGTCTTTCTCGATGACTTGCCCGACATTCCTCCCAAATAGGAAATAGATTTTTGCATTGATCTTTTGCCGAATACGCACCCTATCTCCATTCCTCCTTATAGAATGTCTCTGGCCGAGTTGAAAGAGTTGAAAGAGCAACTAAAGGATTTGCTAGACAAGGGTTTTATTCAACCGAGTATCTCTCCATGGGGTGCTCCGGTATTTTTTGTTAGAAAGAAGGATGGGTCTCTTAGAATGTGTATCGACTATCGTCAATTAAACAAAGTGACCATAAAGAATAAGTATCCCCTTCCGAGGATTGATGACTTGTTTGATCAATTTCAAGGGGCTAACTATTTCTTCAAAATAGATCTTCGTTCGGGTTACCATCAACTAAGGGTAAGAGGGGTTGACATTCCCAAGACGACCTTTAGGACCCAGTATGGTCACTATGAATTTGTGGTTATGCCATTTGGGTTGACGAATTCCCTAGCGGCATTTATGGACCTAATAAATAGAGTGTTTAGACACTATCTTGATATGTTTGTGATCATGTTTATTGATGATATTTTGATATATTCAAGGAGTGAAAATGAGCACATGAGCCATTTGAGGATTGTATTGCAAGTCCTTAAAGACCATTAATTATATGTGAAGTTTAGTAAATGTGAGTTTTGGCTAAGGTCCGTAGCCTTCCTTGATCATATTATGTCGAGCAAGGGTATTGAGGTAGATCCAAAGAAGACATATGCAGTCAAGAGTTGGCCTAGACCTCTAACTCCTACCGATATTAGAAGCTTTTTGGGTTTGGCCAGTTACTATAGGAGGTTTGTTGAGGGTTTTTCCTCCATTGCTTCTGCGTTGATGACTTTGACTCAAAAGAAAGATAAGTTTGTGTGGTCGGAGGCTTATGAGAAAAGCTTCCAAGAGTAGAAAGATAAACTTACTTTCGCTCTGTGTTGACCTTACCGGAAGGTACCGATGGGTTTGTGGTATATTGTGACACCTCGAGAGTGGGGTTAGGATGTGTACTCATGCAACATGGTAAGCTAATTGCCTATGCTTCAAGGCAACTTAAGGTTCATGAGAATAATTATCCGACCCATGATCTTCAATTAGCGGCGGTAGTATTTGCTTTGAAAATATGGAGACATTATTTGTATGGGTCTATGTAGATGTTTTCACCGATTACAAAAGTCTTCAATATGTGTTCACTCAAAAAGACTTGAATCTCCTACAAAGAAGATGGTTAGAACTTTTAAAGGATTATGACATGAGTGTCCTTTACCACTCCGAAAATGGTAGTGTAGTTGCGGATGCCCTAAGTCGATTGTCCATGGGTAGTGTGGCCATGTAGAGGATGAGAAGAAGGAGTCAGTTTGTGATGTACATAAGTTAGCCTGGTTAGGAGTCCAACTAGTGGATTCCCTTAAAGGTGGAGTCACAGTTCACAATGGTTCCGAATCATCCTTTGTGGTGGATGTTAAGGCAAAGTAAGATCTTCATCCCATAATTGTTGAATTGAAAGAGTCGGTGCTCAACAAGTCTGTTGAGGCTTTCTCCCAAGGGGGAGATGGGGTGCTTAGGTACCAATGTCGATTATGTGTTCCGGATATTGATGGTTTGAGAGAGAAAATTCTAAAAGAGGCTTATGGTTCTAGGTATTCTATTCATCCGGGAGCCACTAAGATGTACCGTGACCTATGGGAAATCAATTGGTGGAATGGTATGAAGAAGGATATAGTGGGTTTTGTGGCCAAGTGTTCGATTTGTCAACAAGTTAAATCGAAACACCAAAGGTCCGGAGTTTGCCCCAAGATATAGATATTCCCATTTGGAAGTGGGAGGATGTGAATATGGATTTTGTTGTGGGGTTGCCTCTACTCAAAGGAAACATGATTCTATTCGGGTCATTGTTGATAGAATGACAAAATCAACCCACTTTATTCCCGTTAAGGTTTCATTTTTGGGGGAAGACTATGCCAAATTATATATCAAGGAGATAGTGAAGTTGCATGGGGTTCCTTTGTCGATTATTTCTGATCGAGGTACTCAATTTACTTCACACTTTTGGATGGCATTCCAAAAAGGGCTTGGTACTAAGGTTAAGCTTAGCACGACTTTTCATCTACAAATCGATGGTCAAGCGGAACGCACCATCCAAACCTTAGAGGATATGTTGAGGGCATGTGTTATAGACTTCAAAGGTAATTGGGATGACCATTTACCATTAATAGAGTTTGCCGACAACAATAGTTACCACTCAAGTATTGCCATGGCTCCTTTTAAAGCATTGTATGGTAGGAGGTGTAGATCTTCGGTTGGTTGGTTTGAAGTAGGTGAAATTGGTCTAGTTGGTCCCGAACTAGTTTATGAGTCCATTGAAAAAGTCTGACTCATTAGAGAGAGGCTGAAGACGGACCAAAGTCGGCAAAAGTCTTATGTCGATATTAGAAGAAGGGAACTAGAATTTGAAGTTAATGATTGGGTCTACTTGAAAATCTCACCTATGAAAGGTGTGATGAGGTTTGGTAAAAAGTGGAAGATTAGTCCCCAATATGTGGGCCCATATCAAAACTTGAAACATGTTGAGAAAGTTGCATATGAGTTAGACTTACCGAATGAGTTGGCTCCGATTCACCCGGTGTTTCATGTTTCCATGCTTAAGAAGTGCATTGGAGATCCGATATCCATCATTCCTTTAGAAGGTTTGGGAGTTGATGAGAATCTTTCTTATGAAGAGATTCCGGTAGAGATTTTAGACCGACAAGTTAAGAGGTTGAGAAACATAGAAGTAGCTTCCGTAAAGGTTTTATAGAGGAATCATTTAGTTGAGGGTGCTACATGGGAGGCCAAGGCCGATATGAAGCCCCGCTATCCTCATCTTTTTCCTTCTACTCCTATTCAAGATTGAGGTAAGTAGTTCCTCTTGAGTTCCTAGTTTTGGGAGTCATGTGTGATATATGTGATTTCTATGATTTCTTTATGATTATGCATGTTCTTGAGAAAATTCATGTTTAGTAATAAAATGAGTTTTCATGAATTGTGTTCTTCATGTTGTTGTGCATTTGAGTATGATGTTGCATGTTTGACTTCACGAGGTGAATTGATGAACATGCTATGTTATGTTTTATGAGATGGCATATTGGCTCCATAATATTGTGTTGAGCATGCTTTTGTGGAGAAGGTAGTTCCTCCTATAAACATGAGAAATATTGAATTTCATGCATATTAAGTTGATAGATGTAGTTCCTACTTTCTTTTGTTGCATGGATCATGTTGAGATGGAGTTGAAGTTTCCTCCTTTATGTGGTGCATTATTTTGATATTTCATGAGATGCCATGGCCTTTTTCAGTCATGGGAAGGGTTCCCACTCTGCCTCTGCAGTAGGCAATTCACCTCACTCAGGGTCCAATTTCAAACCTCAGAAACAGTCCAACAATAATCTGTATTGTGACTATTGTAACTAGAAGGGTCACACTAGAGCTATTTGTTTTAGGTTACATGGTTATCCAGCCAATTGGAAGGGCAAGAAAAGGATTAGCCCTGGACCTATTACAGCTGCTAACATTGCTAAGGGAGTTTCTAATCAGCATAATGGAGGTCACATGGAGTTTTCATCTGGCTCAGTGGTTGATGGCCAAGGTCCTTTCACCACTGGTATTGGTAATACAAACACATGCAGATCTCAGATGCAACACAACTCTTCTCAACCAAGTTCTAGTAGTGGTATGTCTTACCCTGGTTCTTCTCCTGCTCTTATGACTAATCTGCAGCCATATCCATATCCATCCACACCGTGGGCATATCCTCCTACTCCTCAACAATACATGCAGTTCTCACAGTCCATTGATCAGGAGAACGGAAGGACTAACACTGACATCACTATCACAAGAAGGAAGAGTTGATCTGCCAACAAGTAGTTTAGCTACAGTTGTAAACACTGGTTCTTCGCAGATTTTGGGAGGGGCTGGTATACATAATGTACTTCATATTCCTGAGTTCAAGTATAACCTGTTGTCTGTACCAAAGTTAACAAGGGAATTAAACTGTGGTGTGTTGTTTTATCCTGATTTCTATATATTTCAGGACCTCTCCATTGGGAAGGTGAGGGGGATTGGCAAGTTGGAGGATAATCTATATGTTCTTCAGGTTGATTGTTAGGTGAAGTCACAAGGGGCTCCATTGAAGTCCTCTATAGCTAATGTAGTAGTTGTTTCTAAGTTTGATTAAGTAATAACTGCTAATAGTAGCAATTTGTCTCTTTGGCATAAGAGACTTGGTCATGTACTAATCACTACTCTCAAGAAACTTGGTAGTTTTAACAATGTATCTTTTAAGTCTGATGTACCCTGCACTGTATGTCTATTAGCTAAACAATCAAGACTTCATTTTCCATTGAGTAATGCCACAACTTCTACTTGTTTTCATACTTTACATGCTGATGTCTGGGGTCCCTACAGAGTGCCCACTCATGATGGAAAGAGATTTTTCCTAACCATAGTTGATGACTGTTCTAGATATACTTGGTTAATCTTACTCAATTCTAAATTTGAGGTGATTGTAGCTCTCAAGGATTTTCTTACTATGGTCAGTAACGTGTTCACAGCTACAGTAAAGATACTGAGAACAGATAATGATTGTGAATTTTTCAATTCACAGGTCGCTAATTTATTGTTTTCCCTAGGGATTCTTCATCAAAGTTCTTGTGTCTATGCTCAACAGCAAAATGGAGTGGTTGAGAGGAAACACAGACACATCCTAAACACTGCCAGAGCATTAAGGTTTCAAGCAAGTTTGCCACTCAAGTTTTGGGGTGAATGTGTCCTTACAAGTGTGTATCTCATAAACAGAATCCCTTCTATTGTACTTACAGGGAAAACTCCATACAGTGTTTTGTTTAAAACTGGTGCTCCTCTAACTCATTTAAAGGTGTTTGGTTGTTTGGCTTTTGCTACAGAAGTAAGGAAGGTAGATAAGTTTGACTCCAAGGCTATTCCAACTGTTTTTTTTAGGCTATTCAGCCTTACAAAAGGGGTACCACCTATGGTCTTTACACACACATGAGTTTCTAGTCAGTAGGGATGTGATGTTTCATGAAGATATCTTCCCATTCCAGCATATAAACTCCATTGTTTCTCCTATAGTTCCTGTCCTCGAGTTTTCAAACTTGTATGTTGACTCTACTCCTATTGGTGTTCCTCCTACAACCCCTTCTTGTCCTACTTCTGAATCTACTTGTATACCTGTTGTCCCTCCTCCGGTTAGGAGATCTTCCAGGACCAGTAGACCTCCCATATGGATGCAAGATTTCCTTACTTCTCAGCCCAAAACTAATTGTGTTTATCCAGTATCCAATCATGTTAGCTATGCCAATCTTTCACCTGCCTATGGTCATGCCTTGCCTGCTTATTCCAGCATTGTTGAATCTACATCCTTTACTGAAGCTGCTTCTGATCCTCTTTGGGTGGCAGCTATGAAATTTGAGATATCTGCTCTAGAGGACAATAAAACCTGGACCATTATAGATCTACCCCAAACAAACATCCAATTGGTTGTAAATGGGTGTTTAAGGTTAAGTATCTAGCTTCAGGGGTTGTTGAGAGGTATAAAGCTCGGCTTGTGGCCAAAGGGTTCAATAAAAAAGAAGGGTTGGATTATTCAGAGACTTTTTCTCCTGTTGCAAAGATGGTCACTATCAGATCAGTGTTGGCTATTACTACTACTACATACTGGCCTATATTTCAAATGTATGTGCACAATGCCTTTTTACAAGGTGATCTCTCTGAGGAGGTGTAAATAGTTATTCCTCCTGGATTTTCCAGACAGGAGGAGTTTGGGAAAGTCTGCAAACTCCATAAGTCACTTTATGGTTTGAAGCAAGCTCTAAGGTGTTGGAATATTAAATTGACTGAAGCTTTAGTTCAATTAGGCTTTGTTCAAAGTCACTATGATTACTCTCTTTTTACTAAGAATATAGATAAAAAACTGATAGTAGTGCTGGTATATGATGATGATCTCTTAGTGACTGGTAGTTGCAATGATATGATACTTCAAACTAGAAATGACTTGAAGCTTAAGTTCAAAATGAAGGATTTGGGGGAACTGAAATTCTTCCTTGG
Source organism: Solanum pinnatisectum (assembly GCA_035578085.1). Classification (NCBI taxonomy): domain Eukaryota; kingdom Viridiplantae; phylum Streptophyta; class Magnoliopsida; order Solanales; family Solanaceae; genus Solanum; species Solanum pinnatisectum. The sequence continues at coordinate 107,263 of JAWPEI010000044.1, forward strand.
GATTGAATTTTCTAGGTCTCATGAAGGGTATGTGATGAGCCAAAGAAAATATGCTTTGGAATTGATCTCTGAGATGGGGTTGAGTGGAGCCAAACTAGTCTATACACCTTTGGATCCCAGTTCCAAGCTCACATCAATTGAGTTTGACTCTCATGTGCAAGGATCTAAATCTATAGAAGAAGACATGCCTTTAGAAGATATTGGAAGGTACCAAAGGTTAGTAGGGAGGCTACTATATCTAACAATGACTAGGGTGGATATCTCATTTGAAGTACAAACTCTAAGTCAGTTTATGCATGCTCCCAAACGGTCCCATATGGAGGCTGCTCTTAGATTGGTCAAGTATATCAAGTCAGCACCTGGTTTAGGTTTGTTTATGCCAGCTCAAAGCTCAGTAAACTTAACAATCTATTGCGACTCTAACTAGGGAACTTGTGTGCAAACTAGAAAGTCAGTCACAGGTTATTTGGTAAAATTTGGAGAAGCAATTATTACTTGGAAATCAAAGAAATAGGAAATAGTTGCAAGGAGCTCTATTGAAGTTGAATTTAGGAGTATGGCTTCAGCAGTTGCAGAAATAACTTAGCTTATTGGAATTTATAAAGAATTAGGAGTAACTATCAAGCAACCAGTGAATCTATTTTGTGATAGCAAAGCTGCTATACAGATTGCTGTTAATCCTATATTTCATGAACGAACTAAACATTTTGACATTGATTGTTATTTTGTGCGAGAAAAAATAATATAGGGAATGGTCAAGACTCATCATGTATCAACTAAAGACCAGCTAGCTGATCTACTCACAAAAGGTCTATGGAAAGCTTCTCACTCACACTTGATGTCCAAGCTAAGTCTGAAAGATATTTTCCAGCCTTCAGCTTGAGGAAGGGTGTTGAATATAGTGATAGTGTAGATGCTTCCATACGAGTTAGTTACATTGTAAACAGTAATGTCATGAAGTTAGTTAGTAATTCTGTTTCAACGTTAACTATGGTTAAGTTAGAGTTAACTGAGTTAGTTACATAATTAGATTTCACACTATAAATATGGTTGTATTGATACTCTGCAAAGATAGATTTGTGTGAGGATTATTGAATACAATTTCTCTCTTCTTCTTTTCTACTATGAGATCGTGTTTGAGCTTAGTCTTCACTTTTGACTCACCAGACATATTGAATTGTATTGTGGGTTCAGTTAATGGTCTAATTTGTTTCGAAAATATTAATCCTGAGGGGCATACTATATATTTTACTAATCCATCAATAAAAAAGTTATTGATCCTTCCCCCTTCAAGTATTTATAGTGATGATTCTGAGCTTCAATTTAGAAAAATGTGTATAGTATTTGGTTATCATGAAAGGACAAATGCTTATAAGGTTGTTCATATTGGATTTATTGATCATGTTTGGTTAAATGAAGAATATAATTATGAAGAGGCTGGTGAATATGATTTTGATTGTAGGGCTGAGATATTTTCACTAAATACTAAGGTTTGGAAAACACTTGATTTGAGTCATGATTGTTGCTACAATAGAGTTGATGTATTTTCAAGAGTTGTTGTTAATGAATATTTGCATTGGAAGGCTATTAAGAGCAACACTTGTGAAAATAAAATGGTTATTTTGACATTTCATATAGGGGATGAAACATTTCAAGATATTGAATGTCCAATATTTTGTGACGGAGAGGAGATTAATCAATCTATATATCTTGGTGAATTTAGAGGTAAACTTGGATTTCTTAGATCTTATCCAGTCAAGTGGGAACAACCTTGTTACATTTGGACCATGGAGGAGTATGGTGAAATGAATTCTTGGACTTGTCAAACTATTATTGTATCAGGCATGCCAATTCAATATCCCTTGGCTTTTACAAAAAATGGACAAATTATAATCAGAGATAAATATGGCAACATATTTAGCTATGATTACAACACTAATCAACTCCTTGATTTACACATACAAGATGGTGAGTTTGCTATGAATTTTATAGACTATATTGAAAGCTTAGTTTTGGTTAATCTTAATGATGATCCAACTGAGGATGGTGTTGCTGAATTTGATGAGGAACATGTAAGTATTTTTAGCCTCTGTTCTTATTGGTTATAATACATAAATATCATTTATTTCAGTTTCTATCTGCATCTATGCCCTTCAATTAGAGCGTGCGGAAGTAGGCTATCAAACTTGTGTCACTACTAAAAAACTGCTAAAAAATGACGGACAAAAAAGCGATGGATGGCGTCGCTCCAAAAAGCAACACCATTTGCCACATTGTCCATCACTTTTAAATAAAAATAATTATTTTTAAAATTATTTTTCAAAAAGCGACTGACGGCATCTCTTAGTCCGTCACTTTTTTTCGCAGATTTTTGTGCCAACTCTATATATAATTAATAATTAATTGATTAATTATTTTTTTAATAGAGTGACGGACAACATCTCTAAGTCCGTCGCTTTTTGGTCAACATGATTGATCAAACATTTAAGAAAAGCGACGGACAACGTCTCTTAGTCTGTCGCTTTTTTGGTCAAAATTTTGGTCAAATATTTTTAAAAAAGTGACGAACAAAAAGACGATGTCTATCGCTTTTCTTAAAATATCTTTGACCCAGATTGAGATTTTCTTATTATCTTCTCTCTCTTCTCTCTTCCTCTCTCTTCACTCTTATTCTCTCCCTTCTCTCTATCGATCTCCCTCCACGCCGCCATCGCCGTTCTTTGCTCGCCGCCATTCTTGCCGTCGCGTCAAATCACCTCCCGTCGCTGCCTCTCCTCTTTGTTAAGGTTGGTGTTTAATTTTAGGTTTTTTTTTTTTTCAATTCTAGTAATTATAGTTGATTGTTAATGTTAGTTAGGTAGAGAATTGGAGATTTTTGATTATAGGGTTTTCTTTTAAATTGGGTATTGTAATTAGTGAATGAATTAGAGATTTTTGATTTTAGGACTAGTTTGAACTTGAGAATATGTAATTTGATTGTGAATTGAGATTTTTTTTTTTTAATTTGATTGATATATTGTTAGTTAGTAAAGTGTTACTTTGAAGTTAGAAATTAGTAATTGAAGTGTATATGATGAATGTATGAATGTCATGACTATATAGTGATGAATGTTTGAATGTCATGAATATATATTGATTGATGAGGTTTTTTTTTTTGAATTAGAACTTGAATATATAACTAATTGTTGGATTAGAAGTTTATATATAACTAGATATGAACTTGAATTTAGAAATTGAAGTTGAACTTGAACTTGAATATAACTAATTAATTCTTGGATTAGAAGTTTATAAATAACTAATTTTAGAAATTGGATATGAATTATTGAATTTAATTAGAACTTGAATTTTTGTAGGATTTTAGAACTTTAATTAGGTTGTGAACTTTAGAAATTTTGACTTATTGTAGGATTTTAGAACTTTAGGTTGTGAACTTCAGAAATCTTGAATTATTGTAGGATTTTAGAACTTAAAGTTATGAACTTTAGAGAACTTGATTTTTTGTTGGATTTTAGAACTTTATAAGGTTGTGAACGTTATAAATCTTGAATTATTGTAGGATTTTAGAACTTTAAGTTGTTAACTTTAGAGAACTTGAATTTTGTAGGATTTTAGAACTTTAGGTTGTGAAACATTAGAAATCTTGAATTATTGTAGAATATTAGAACTTTAAGTTGTGAATTTTAGAGTACTTGAATTTTTGTAAGATTTTAGAACTTTAAGTTGTGAACTTTAGAGAAGTTGAATTATTGTAGGAATTTAGAACTTTAGGTTGTGAAATTTAGAAATCTTGAATTATTGTAGGATTTTAGAACTTAAAGTTGTGAACTTTAGAGAACTTGAATTTTTGTAGGATTTTAGACTTTATAAGGTTGTGGCGTTAGAAATCTTAAATTATTGTATGATTTTAGAACTTTAAATTGTGAACTTTAGAGAACTTGAATTTTTGTAGAATTTTAGAACTTTAAGTTGTGAACTTTAGAGAACTTGAATTATTGTACGATTTTAGAACTTAAAGTTGTGAACTTTAGAGAACTTGAATTTTTGTAGGATTTTAGACTTTACAAGGTTGTGAGCGTTAGAAATCTTGAATTATTGTAGGATTTTAGAACTTTAAGTTGTGAACTTTAGAAATCTTGAATTTTTGTAGGATTTTAGAACTTTAAGTTGTGAACTTTAGAGAACTTGAATTTTTGTAGGAACTTTAGGTTATGAACTGTTAGAAATCTTAAATAATTGTAGAATTTTAGAACTTTAAGTTGTGAATTTTAGAGAACTTGAATCTTTGTAGGATTTTAGAACTTTAAATTGTGAATTTTAGAAAACTTGAATCTTTGTGGATTTTAGAACTTTAAGTTGTGAACTTTAGAGAACTTGAATTATTGTAGGATTTTAGAACTTTAGGTTGTGAACTTTAGAAATCTTGAATTATTGTAGGATTTTAGAACTTGAATTTGTGAACTTTAGAGAATTTGAATTTTTGTAGGATTTTAGAAATTTATAAGGTTGTGAGCATTATAAATCTTGAATTATCGTAGGATTTTAAAACTTTAAGTTGTGAACTTTAGAGAACTTGAATTTTTGTAGGAACTTTAGGTTGTAAACGTTAGAAGTCTTGAATTATTGTACAATTTTAGAAATTTAAGTTGTGAATTTTAGAGAACTTGAATTTTTATATGATTTTAGAGCTTTAGGTTGTGAACTTTAGAAATCTTGAATTATTGTAGGATTTTAGAACTTTAGGTTGTGAACTTTAGAAATCTTGAATTATTGTGGAATTTTAGAACTTTAAGTTGTGAACTTTAGAAATCTTGAATTATTGTAGGATTTTAAACTTTAGGTTGTGAACTTTGGAAATCTTAATTTATAAAATTTATGAACTAATTATTAGGTTGAACTTTAGAAATCTCGATAAAATGTAGTCTTTATGAACTATTTGTAATTTTGAAACGAATTTTGAAAGACTTTATAAGTCTTTAAATTGTGATTTAGATATTTTTGAATGTTAATTTAAGTTTGTTGTTTTATATTTTGTGTAGCTTCTTTATAATATTTTGTGTTTGATTAGGACTGAATTGAATTGCTTTTGCAGGTGGGTAGGCCAGTTTCTGCTGTAAAACAAATTGCAGAAAAAGCGACGTAGAGGGTGATTTTGTCCGTCGCTTTTCTGGATTTTATTTTTTTAAAAACTCAGAAAAGCGACGGACAGGGTCCTTTAGTCCGTCGCTTTTTTTAATTTTATTTTTTTAAAAACCCAGAAAAGCAACGGACAGGGTCCTTTAGTTCGTCGCTTTTTTGGATTTTTCAAAATTTTATTTTCCAAAAAAGTGATGGACGGCGTCTCATTGTCCGTCGCTTTTCAAGATTCTACAAAAATTAAAAATTAATTAAAGCGACGGACTTCGTCTCTTTTTTAAAATTAAAAAAATAATAAAAAAAAGCTACGGACGGTGTCGCATTCTTCAAAAAAAAAATTAAAAAAAAATCAAAAGCGATGCAATCCATCTCTTTTTGGCAGTTTTTTAGTAGTGTGTAAAACTAAATAAATAGACACAATTGTCCTACGTGACGTCCTACATGATAATTTTGTGTCCTACAATTTTGTGTTTACTTATTTGATTTTATACAAGTTCAAGTGTCTACTTGTGTACACCTTATGTTGGAGGACATAAATGTCAGTTTAAATCAAGTCAAAATGACATATTTATGTATTATGCCTCTAATTTTTTATTTCACCTTATTATTTTTTTACAATTTTACTTATTATTGATGGTTTAAGATTGCAGGTGATCAACATGATCGATGATGATGATCCTCAAGGTGATGCTTCTATGGATGATGAAAATTAGCTAAAGGATTTTAATGCAAATCAGAAAATTCATTTCTTTAGTTAAAACATGTGTTACATTTAGAAATATTGAATTTAAGGGTCAAGAGTTTGGCTCATTATAACCAGTGGCGGATCCAGGATTTAGAGTCCGTGGGTGCCAAATAGACCTCCAACCATGGCACCACAAGCCAATTTTATTCACTGGGTGCCACGCTTTATATTTATATAAATATTATATATATATACCTATGTATATGTAGAGTTTCCGTCGAAGTCGGGGGGTGGCGTGGCACCCCCTGAGGCCTTCATAGATCCGCCCCTGATTATAACCCTTTAAATCAAGAATATTTATGGTTTTTAGTATATATATCTCGCATTTTTATTTTTTTCGGTTATTGAATATTTCTTTTTAATTAAATGATATGGCTTATATTTTTCTCTAAAATAGTTAAAAATTAAATAATTTAATGAAAGTCGGGGAATTAATGGTAAGAAGTCAATTATCGACATTTTTTCTTTATAGAATTTTTACTTCTTGAAGAACTAATATATCAATTGCAATAAGGTTTATGCCTTAATTTGGAGAAGGGTCTGTAGATTTATAGGATATACTAATTTTATTGTACACGTGTTGTGCGTGAAACTTATATCAATGAGTATAATCTTCTTCTGTTTTTCCTGAGAATATTTATATATAAATTATTAATTAACAATGTATTTGACCTATAAATTAAAAAATTAAAGATTAAAGAAATCTATGTAAGTTTCTAAAGTAATTATGATTGACGTTTCCATTAATTAGTTAGAGGAGTAAAAAGTTAAATTATACCTCAAAATAATCCTCAAATTGGGATTTTTGAGGACTTCGGTGAGAATATCTTATAAAAATGTTTGAATTGTTTGAGTTTACTGTCTCTTCTTTATGGTGTGAAATTGCTTATTTGCATTGATTTTTTGTGCACCCTGATGAGACATGTGATGCGATGTTGTGCCGAAGGGAAATGATTACAGCAACTGATACTAGATAAAGCCAATGGGAAATGGTTCCAACTAGAGGTATTGTGCCAAATGGAAATGGTTCTGACAAGTGATACTACATAAAGCCGATGAGAAATGGTTCTAGCTAGTGATATTGTGCCGAAGGGAAATGGTTCTGGAAAGTTATACTATATACAACTAATGGGAAATAATTTAAGCTAGTGATATTGTGCCGAAGGAAAAAGGGTTCCGGCAAGTGATAGTATATAAAACCGATGAAAAATGGTTCTGGCTAGTGATATTGTGCCGAAGGGAAATGGTTCCAGCAAGTGTTTGACTATTGTGATTTGATGAAATTGATACTGTGATTGATCTGCTTGATACTTGTGATTGATCTACTTGATACTTGTGATTGAACTATTTGATACTTATGGTTGATCTCCTTGATACATGTGATTGACATACTTGATACTTGTTGACTATTGGACTGTGATTGTTGGAATATGATTGTAAAGCCTTGTGAGTTGTTTATTATAAATATTTGCGTTAGATTGGGCTGATTTCTATGCAGGTTGTAGTTCAGGTAGTTCAATTGGGATGAAAGGAGTACTTATATTCTAGCTTAGTTTTACCATGTTTAGTAAGTTGCTTGTTGAGTACCGAGTTGTTTGGTACTCACTCCTTGCTTCTACACTTGTATAGGTTGTGAGCTTGGACCCATGTGATAATTCTTCTTCAAATTTCTCTGAGGCTTTTAAAGGACTTTGAGAGGTAGCTGCTTGTTATCCCATCAGATCTTCTTGTTTCTTACTTTATGTTTTGTTATATTAGAAAAACAAAGACATCAAGACTTGTAATTGTCTTTCAATTCCGTATTTTATACATTAGATGCTTGTACACATGACAACTATATTTTGGGGGTTTTATAGAATGACTAAGCTTTCTGCTCTTATGTTATTCTTGATTTACTTTCCACATATTCTTTCGTATTATTTAGTTGAGGAAGACTTGTGTTGGTGGGATTAGACGAGTGTCATCACGTCCATTTTTGGATTGTGACAGTAATAATGAAATTTTATTATTCTAAGGACTAATAAAAGAGGAAAATGTGTGAATTTAGGAGAAACTAAATGTAAAATATTATGTTTGTTGTTCATGTTGATTTTGTGATGTTTTTACGTAGATCTAATTCAGGTAGTCGGTCTCTAATGTCTACTCAGTAGGTGTGGTATATTGATACTACTCCTGCTATATCTCTTGTTTGTGTAGATTGTTTGAACCATGAGAAGTGACAGTTACTTATCATCAACTTTCATCTACTTCATTCTCAATTGAAAGTTGTGTCGGTTATTTGTGTCATTTATTTTATTATTTTATTCGTACTCTATTAGAAGATCTTGTACCCTATCTAAACTAGGCTGTGTTAGTTATTTGTAAAGTTTTCGAAAGAAGTTTCTTTATTTTATTTACACTTATTCAATGAAGATGTTTTATTCAATTACTTTCTATTAATAGGGATAAGTGGTAAGCATTCACCTATCTAGTTAGATTAGAGTAAATGCCCACACGGCCTCGTACTTTAGATGGTGACATTATTAATACGAATCAACTATTAAGATACTTTCATTTCCATTTTTTAATATCTATTTTTGAACAGATGGACATTTAAGTTACGTCATCTTGTTCAAGTAATTTATGACTTAGATGTAGTTACAATTATTATATTTTTATGTAACAACATTTTTTGACGTAATTTCTATCTGAAGTCTTTCATGGTAATGAACTTAATAGTTTGAACCTAAATATTTTGAAATTTCATATAATGATGAAGCAAAATAATGAGTACCATAATTTTGATAATCTCTTGAATATATTAACAATAAGTACAATAGTAATGAAATTCTTATTAAAAGATTATGCTAACTAATACAACATGAAATGAAATAAAATTGATTCTTGTATATAAATAAATATATGGTCCAGCTTAATTAAAGTATAGCTTATGTGGTGAGAGTTGTCTAAGATCATATAAAAAAATCTATCTTACACATCTTATTGTTGTAGAAGAATTCGTCACTATTTCACATGTCGTCAACTAAAGTTTGTACGACATAATATAAGGGTCCAACATCAGGTAAATAAAAAATTAAGATGAGTCTAGCTTTGAAATTACATATTGAAGTATATTGAAGTACGTGTATTTATTTCAACTAAAAATTTAAATTGTTAAAAGAAACACATTTAGTTATTTAAATTCAAGATTGAGATGAGTCTAGATTCGCTACCTCATACTCCATGCATCCATTCTCTTTAAAGTGATTTTTTAAAAGATTTATCACACTCATTAACAAAGCCATTTAATACTTTTATCTGCCCTTAAAAACATGAAGTATCAACCAACTAAAAGAAAAGGAATCATACATATATTTTAACATGGCAATGTCTAGATCAATTTATGCATACACTATGATCATGTAACTTTTTCCATATTAGGTTATTAAAGATATAGTATATACCAATAAGAAATACAACTTGTCTTCATTTTATTGGAAAAGGAGATTATCTTTCCTTTAAAACAAAGTCTCTTAACAAAACTTTAACTTTGTCTTATTAAAATATCGTTTTTAAAATTTACTTTCAAGTGGAACCTAGGTACAAGTGTCTTCATAAGAACCTGTACCTTCTAAAAAAAAAAAGAATCTGTACTTGCTAAGTAGACTATGTTGTAAAATGGATGTCCACATACATATATTTTGTGGTAACATATATGTACACACTATACACTATGTGTAAGATGAATATACACACAACAAACAAAGTGTTATAACCTAACCATCCATATGACATACTTGGTGCCAAAGTGTATACATGGCAAGAAGATATTTATGTATCACACTTGGTGCCCAAGTATATACAACTATGTATACCCCTCTTCTTGTAACAAAGTAAGAAAAAATAAGATAAGAGTAAGTGAAAACAAAAACATTCAATAATAGAGAAAAACTACTACTACTTTGTATCTCTCGCTTTCTCTCTTTTTCATCTTGTAATTTTATGTTACTACACATCCTTCATTTTATAACACGTTATCATCACGAGTCTCTTCATCCACAAGCATCTCCGGTGGTGTATTAGCCAAAACATAAATAATATAGAGTATATACTATTTTGCTATATAAGCCTTCATATACTTAATAGTCTAAATTTGATAATTATCGTTAATATTATCATGAATTTTGAGCTAAATATTGAAAAAATAATTAGTACATACTTAATGGATAACCTTATTGGAAGAATTGAACTTACCGAAATCATTAGAAGACTAAAAGTGCATAACAAGAATTTTTAAGGTTGATACCTTGTTGTGGCAAGCACCTCGTAATACATAATAGCTTTTAAATGAGATATGGATAATTTAATGAATGCATATCAAAATTACAAAGAAAAGGTATTAAAATTTCTAATGTTGACCTATATTAACTTTGATCAACATTAATGATTATTTTTACACTTGTTATCTTTCATTAGCTAATCATTTACTTCTTGAATTATCATAATATGTTATATGTACTAACTTTACTTCTTTTTTTTTATAGTGCTTTAAAAAAGTAAGCAAACTAATATTAGAGAAGTATTTTATTTTGGAATCATCAGAAGGATTTTTCTGTCATGAAGAATTCTTTGAAGAGGCAATAGTATGTATTTAGGTTGGCAATTAATAAATTTGTCAATGGTAAGCTAAAGGTATATTTTTGGTTTATGTTAAGCTTCCTTCATAATAATAACTACATTAATTTTATTTTGTATGTATCTACAAAAGAGTATGATAGTTTCAGAAATCCATAAAATACATGCTAACACATCACCTACATGTCATTGAGACAATTTGACATGTAGACTTCATTAAGTCCATTTATCAAGTGATTATTTAATTTTTGAATTTTGAGGTATCATTTTATTTATTGTGATGATTAGTGTTTAGCTGTAGTTACTCTATCTTTAAATTGCAATTGAAGGAAAAAATTTCTTAACTAGCAATAAATAAAGTTAATGTTGAAAATTAATTTGTTGATCTTTCAATAAATGAATTATTCTTTTAAGTTGAATTTAGTATTCAGAGCCACTTATGAGGACCAACTTTGCTTTGTTTAGCAAAGATAATAATTTGTATATGATCTTTTGAAGTGTTGTTATGAATAAATTTATTTGTGCTATTAATAACAAAGTAACAGTATTTTAAAAGCTCAAGGATGAATTTTATTTTGAATTATATATGATGTCATTGATTGAGGTAAGACGGTGGATCCAAATTTCATCGCACCAAAAGGGTAAGACATCGTTTAAAATCTTGATGCACCATGATGATAAAGTTTTGGGTTCAAGTCCTGTCATATTTTAACCTAGCATGCCTTTATATGGATAAGACATTAAGTTAAAGTCTCAATGCAATATATTGATGATATAATGATGACTGAGCAAATTGATATGCTCTTGAAAAAATTTGTGAAGCTCGTCCCATTGAATATGCTCCATTCTTTGAAGTGAATGTGATAGCAATACTTTAGAAGTCTAAAAGATGACAAGATAATTTTATGATTAAACATATGAATATGGACGTGAAAGGGCAAAATTATAATTATTATCATTGTGATAATTATAAAAGAAGGAACATTCTGAGTTCTCAAAATTATCCTTCAAAGAGTGAAGGTAATTTTTTTCATCAAATTTGGTATGAAAGGTATTGGACATGGGATTACCATACGTGCAAATTAATTTGATTTTATAAATCCTACAGCAAAATAAGGAAACATAAAGTGAAGGTGCACTTGACCTTTCAAAGGTGATGTGGAGGTAAGTCATGAATATGATAAATTTCAAAGCATGACAATGAACTTCTAATGAAAAGAATAATCATGAAGCATGTATATATGATTATAGTCAATTGCTTGAAGAGAATGTGACTTGTGATAAGTATCATGAAAAGTGGATGATTCTTGAAAGTGAATGTGTCAGGAGATGATGAAAATTATATATAAAGACATACTCATGTACGGTTTAATAAATATCACAACTCACCCCTAAGGGAGGTTAGAGAGAAATAAATAAATTTATTTTGGTATAAATGATCATTGGTCAAGTACTTTTAGTACATCACAAATATTATTGTATGTTTTAGTATGAACTACCGAAATGGCAAAATAAGAAAGTAATTTCTTTCCACAAAATTTGTCATTGGTAATGTATCTATGTGCGTCAAAAATATATTTTCTGATATTAAACAAAAGGAAGGAGATACTAATGACAAAAGTAAATCAAGAAACAAGTTTTGTGTCACGACCTAGGGATACCCCTAGATGTAACATGGCGTATAGAACCCCGAAGGACACCATACAAGCCACTTAGTCCTTATAACATAAGCAATAGAACAATAAGAGTAAAAACACAATTTCAATATCGAAAAAATTTCATAGAGGAAGCGGAAGTCTAGACTTGTCTCAATATAGCCATCTATTACAAACTTGAATGAAATAGGGCCTAGCCCATATAACATGTCTGAAAAGGAAATACAAGAAATGAACTACAATGAGATAACATCCATCCTCGAATCATGAGGACTCACCAACAAGCTAGGAGAATAAGCAAATCCAAGCTTTAGCCACAACGATTATCACCTTGAGAATCGGACCCTACACTTGGGAAACATGTAAGAAAAGTAGGGGTTAGCACAAAAATATACTAAGTCTGATAGCTATGCATAAAAACATTTAAAGCATGCTAAAAGGGCATTTCATTATAAATCATGCTATATGCCAAGTTTAAACATCATCATAAATATAGTTGGAAACATAAGTCATAATCATCATATACAATGCAAGCTAGCATTATCTTTAAAACCTTAAAACTCCTATACCAAACTCATCATAACACAAGAGGAGCACTTCATGAATAACCTCAAGCATACTTGTGCAAGGCCTGAATAAAACCCCATAAATCTCACCAATGCTAAGTAAACCACTTTAGGCCATCATTCACGTTCATCACCTTCTAAAACTCTTGAACACTATGAGGTACTTCTCAAGCACATCTTAGTTCCTCCTTTCATTAAACACTTAGAGATACTTCTTTAAGCACATCTTAGTTCATTATTATCTTGAAAATTCTCGTAGAATCAAGAATGAAGTTTTCTTGTAAATAAGTTCGAATTATAATAAAGTAACGGTTCGGGAGAGCCTATGCGGAAGCCTTTTTTTTCTTCTTCAGCTTGCTTTCCTGCGTCTCTTTTGTTATTTTGAACACCTTGAGATACTTTCTCAAGCATGTCTTAGTTCATTATTATGTGAACACTTTGAGATTCTCTCTCAAGCATGTCTTAGTTCATTATTAATCTTGTTGTAGTTGGGATATAGCCTTAACCAGCATGAGACCATGTGATCTTTCACATGATCCCTCCCACTGTTACCCATACTATCAAGGGTTGGTCTACTGGCCTAAGGTAGAATCGGTTTCTAAGCTTAGTTGGATCCACTATCTAAACTTCCTACGGGGCATGTAGTTATAGGATACGAAGATTGCCACTAGAAACTCGGACTCCATTTGGTGAAGGATTCCATCTCATGAGACATGCTTTGGGAAATCCAGACTTTGCTAGGTGAGAGTTCCCATTTAGGAAGCCCGAACTCATCTATGTGTGAGCCTCCATCTCATTTCAATATCCACTTGGTGCTAGACCTAAATCCCACAAGATAGTTATTAAGTCTTTACTTTGACTCAAGTCTCATGGAAAGATGTCCTTAACAATCAATTCAATTTAACTCATTAGAATAACTCTGTAGACCATGTGTGAGCAACTATCTCCATCCATGATCACTTTTACTCTTAGATTCAATTAGGTGAGAAAAACCTTTCAACCCTAGAATCTTCCTTATGTGAGAAAACCTTTCCCATTAAGTTCATTATAAGTTCATGAGATTAACCTTTCAACCCTAGAATCTTCCTTATATGAGAAAACTTTTCCCATTAAGTTCATTATAAGTTCATGAGAATAGCCTTTCAATCAGCCCACAACAACAATCTAATCATAATGTATAACACTTCACTCTCAAAGCATCAGTAAAGTATTTACATAAAATTCATAAAACAAGCATAATCTCATACTTTACCTCCTTGAGGTAAAACCTAATTTCAATCAAAACATCTAGAATTCAAGCATTAGACATGGATTTAATCATAATTTCATGTGAATCTATCACCTCATACATCAATTCATGCAATTCACCTTTCATCAACAAAGACCTAGATCATATCATCAACTTTGAGAAATATGGGGATTTCAACATGAAACTCATAGGAAATCATCAATTCATACATAATATAACATAATTCAAACATTAGAATCATTTTTAAAAGGAACCTATGACTTTTGAATCAAATCCTAACTTTTGGGGATTTCTATCTTCGAAATTGGGGTTTTGAAGGGACTCCATGGATGAAGGCTATCCATGGATGAAGAGCTACCATACCTTGATTACAAAGCCCTATGAATTTGGCGTGAAGAACCTTGCTTCTTGGACCCTAGCTTTTCTCCTTCTTCTTCTTCTTGGAACTTTCTAGAGAGAGAATTTTTGGAGAGGATGAACTTTGGGAATTATTGGGTGTTGGGAATTAATGACTTAAATTGTGAGTTTAAAGGGTTAAAACACTTATATAGGTGTACTTTAAATATCCAAAATGACCTCACTTAATACTAACTTAAAAAGGAATTACCTAAAATAACTCCACTTTAAGTGGGGTGCCTAGGCCTCACGACCAACCTCACGAGCTGTCAAGGGCACCACGGCCCTTGAAGGTGTCCGTGATCCCTTGACCAGTAGCTATGCTACATTGACAAAACCCCCACAAGGTGAAGGCAACCCCACGAGCCTTCCCACGAGTTGTGGTCTTCACCACTGGCCGTGAAGTGGCCCGTGAAGGTGAGCCAACCTTGGGGTAGCCTTGGTGAGCTACTGCCTCACCACCACAGGTGGCACCATGAGTCATAGTGGCAACCACAAGCCGTGAAGGCTCTCGTGGTCAAGGGTAGTGCCTTGGCAGCTTGGGGCAGCCTTGTCTCTTGCCTTGGCCCTTGCCCCTTTGCCTTGGCTCATGCCCTCTAGCCTTGACTTGTAGCCCTCAAACATATCCCTAGTTGGCCAACTAAACTACTGGGTGTTACATTTTGCTTGTAATGATTTTGACCATGGCAATAATGATATAAATTTCTCCTTGAAAGAGATGTTTACCACACAAACAATGTTATGAAATATGTGGTGGTATCCAATATTAATTGTGAGCTTTGGTGAGGTAATGTGCTACTACCCAAAGAAGTAAAATTGCTCATGATATTGGACTCGTATTAAGTCTCGAAATAAAATTTTAACTTTAAAAAAAATAATCAAAAAAAAAAAATATATATATATTGTATCCATAAAATATGAAAATATTTAAGATCTTCATATTATCATAATCAAAGTGGGTTATGAATATTTACGTGAAAGATTACCCATGTTTTCATATTGTTTGTGGTGACTAAATATGGATATGATGATGGAATTACATGCAAAATAAACTAGAAGCTTATTGAAATAAATATTAATTGGCATGACTGGTTGATGATCATCCCTGTTCAAATATGATACAAAAATAACTGAGAATTCATGTGGTATATATATTGAAGAAATAATAAATTCTTCAATAATTCTCGTGTTGTTTGTTCTCATGATAAAATTATCACTGTACCAGCTAAGGTTGAGATTGCATCTCCCAAAATTTTGAAATGTATAAAAAGGTGAATATGAACTTGTTCACCCACCATGTGGAGCATTTACTATTAAATGATTTTAATAGATGCATCTATGTTACAATTACATGTGCTTTATTATCAACTTGAAATTTGATTTTGCAAAGGTTGTTTGCTCAAATTGTTAAATCAAGAGCACATTTCAAATTATAAAATTATATTGATGATGTTGATTTATATCCAAGTGGTTTAAACAAAAATTATATGCCTCCAATTATAGCTAAACCATTGGTTATGAGAACAAAACTCCCAAAAGAAATTTAATATGAGATGTGTAATTTAAAGTGTATCAACACTTGTACGAATCAAGCCAACAAGGATCCCTTATCACAATTGGTTCAAGGTTAGGAACCAAATAATTCTTATCTAGAAATTTAAAATGTGTGGTATATTATTCTATTGCTCCACCATTACGCCATGCACAAAGATGAGTCCCAAAATAAGGTTGGGTGAATGTTAGATTCTCTAACATTAGGGGGAGATAAGCAACTGATAAATAAGTTATACATAATGAATTATCATTGGTATGATCCTCATTAAAGAGATAATTTAAGTCAATTGTTAGACACATTCGCTGACCCTATGTTATAATCTAGTTATAAATGCTCCAAGGAGAAGCCCTTGAAGGACATAATTTATGGCACTCCTGACGCGTGATAGATTAATCAATTCGAAAGATAAAACTTCTTGAAGAAGCAAATGAGCAAATGATCAAGATGGTCATAATAATGAGGCAAGTGCTTTAGAAAGATCATCATGACATAACACTTAATAAAAACCTTGGCAAAGGTTCAGATACCTGAAAATGATGAAATAAAATGAGCTTGATAAGTTAGGTCTCGTTAGAATCGATATCTAACCATTGACAATATCTTTAATATAATATAGTGCTCAAAATTATAAATGGTGATGAGGATCTTGATATTAAATTTGTTGAAAGTTGACAAATAAATGCTTGGCCAAAGAAAATACTATTCAAGTATATTTTATTTCACTTGGAAAAGCGATGTTTTGGACTTATTTTGTCCATATACCAAGGTGTAATGTTAGTGGCGTACAAATGAATTATTGTGCGATAAGTAAAATCGTAAAATATAAAGTACGATTTGTGCATTGAAAAATAAAGTTTTTTCACAAAAGTCCTAACATTCTTGTATGAAGATGTATTCTCCTAATGTCGATGCAATGAGGTTTTTATTAGTTTGACAATAAATGAAAAACTTGAATATGCATGATGAATGATTATCATGTCTAGCTAGACAATAAATATTATATCAAAATCCTTGAAGGATTTAAAAGGTTATAAAGCGATTCCATTGAATAGTACCCCAATGGTTGTAAGATCGCATAACATAACGATCGATTTGATCTTATTAAAATGGTTAGAAAATACCATGTCATAGTGCAATTGGTACACTTATGTATCCTTCTATTATTATTCATGGTAAATAATTTTATTATTATGCATGCAAAATATAACATCACTCTTATCGATGGAGATATTAGAGTGAATCAAATATCGATATAAATTATTTATTCTGATCAATTGTGTCAAAATTTATTGATTATGAAATTGCAGGAAATTATGAAGTTTGAACTCATGAAAGTTATATATTTTCATTTGGAAATACTGTCATTTCAAATCATTCCACAAGATAGTCAATTTTACAGAAAGTGTTTGTCAATGCTCGATTGTTGCTGCTAACAAATCGAACGAGCAATTTGTCTACATTGACAAGATCACGAATTGAGTGATTGTCAAAAATATATTTGGTTGAGATAAATAAACATATCCAGAGAATATGACCTTCCTTTGGAAAGAGATATTCCTACAAACATTATATGAAGACAATGCCTCGTGTGCTCAACTAAGAGGAGGATACATCAAAGAAGACTATGAAAAGTATATTTCATCAAAGTTCTTCTTTTTATTCATGACCTTCAAAAGAAGGATGTAGCAGATGTTAAACACTCGTATTCACAAAGGCATTATCAACTTCAACCTTTGAGAAGTCGAGATATAAGATTGAAATGTGTCATCTTCGGGTTGTTAAGTGATGTCTTAATCAAGGGGAGTATAATACGTGTTGCACTCTTTTTTCCTTAACCAAGGTTTCCTCCCATTGGGTTTTCCTGGGAAGACTTTTAATGAGGCAGCTCTTAATGCGTATTATAAGATATGTGTACTCTTTTTTCTTCACTAAGATTTTTCCCATTGAATTTTTCTTGGTAAGGTTTTAACGAGACACACTATCTATTAAGACATGGACATCCAAGGGGGAGTGTTGTAAAATGAATGTCCACATACATATATTTTATGGTAACATATATCTACACACTATACACTGTGTAAGATGAATATACGCACAACAGATAAAGTGTTGTAACCTAATCATCCATATGATATACTTAGTGCCCAAAGTGTATACATGGCAAGAAGATATCCATGTATCACACTTGGTGCCCAAGTATATACAACTATATATATCCCTCTTCTTGTAACAAAGTAAGAAATAATAAGATAAGAGTAAGTGAAAACAAAAGCATTCAATAATAGAGAAAAACCACTACTACTTTGCGTCTCTCTCTTTCTCTCTTTTTCTTATTGTCATTTTATGTTACTACACATCCTTCATTTTATAACAGACTATTTTTATTCCTTTTTAGTATGCTAACTTACAAAAGTAAAACAAAATTAAGTTATCTCCTAATGAAATTGTAAATTCACTAATTTGACATTCAATGAGTATAAGATATACACTTGAGCTCAGATAGTTTTACTAAATACCAAAGTTTGGAAAACACTTGATGTCATGTTCCAAAAATACACGTGATGACACATGTGTATTTTAATCGAGATAAGTCAGCCTAAACACAATGACAATGAAAGAAATGTGGAAAATATAAAACAGAACAAGACAAAAGAGGAAAACAAATTCATAATAAACAATACACTACATCAAAAATGAGCTTTAGCGGCAATTAATTAGCAATTGCCGCTATATATGTATTTTTAGCGACAATTAGCACTCTTTGTATATGTCCCTAAAGGCTTTAGAGACATTGGATCTAATGGCACTTAACTAATGCTGGTAAAGACTTTAGCACTCTTTATTAATGTGTCTATTTATTACCGCTAAAAGTTGTTTTTGTTGTAGTGATACCTCAAAATTTGGTTGTCACGTGTACAAGCCACTAATGTAAATACATAATTCGAAAGGTAAACTGTAACACATCAGATTTCAAAAAGAACTAAAGAGGAATTTGTATAAGTCACAATCAGTTTTTAGTTTTGGGTCAACTTCAAACGACTATATCTTTTAGTACATAAAGAGTTAGGTGGAGCATGACCTACCAAATTGAAGGTCTTTGAATCATCTTTCCAACGCTGTAAAGTTTGGTTAACATCAAGTTTGGAGTAAAAATTTATGCCCATTTGAGTGAAGCTTCTCTATTTAAGGCATCTCATTCATTTTAGGAAAGAGTATTTTGGTCTTTTCCTTTTCCCTCTAGGCCTAAAACGTTTTTCCTCACCCTATTAAGGGTCGAATAAGACGCTAATTTTATTTTCATGTTCCTAAACACTTAGAGAAATTAGAATAAGATTCATAGAAGAGAAAAGCTAGGTTTTCAAGTGTTCTTCAAGAATTGTTGATTTTCGCCAAGAACATTATTCTTCCCAGGTATGTAAGGCTTCTCATAGTGTTGGATGATGAGTCAGGGATTTCGACTCATTTAGAGATTATTATTCAAGGATTTAGTGTCCTCAATGCCTGTTTTATGCTCATAAATGATGTTAATATGTTGATATGCATCAATGAAGACTTTAGAGTGAGGCAAGGACATTATGAAGCAAACAGGAATGAAAAATTAAAAAATTTGAAGAAAAGAGAAGTTACGAATCCACTCGGTGACTCGCCAAGTGGGCCTCCAGTTCGCCTAAAGTTCCAGCAAAATAGCCCATGAACAAAACCAACAAGGCGAGCAAATAGGCAATTCGACGACACGCTGAAAGGATCGGCTGTAACACCTTGAAAATTATTTTGAGCTAAGACTCGAACCATCCTTCATTGTGAGTAGGATTTTACTGAGGAATTTAAAATTTATTGATTGTTAAGGTGACTAGATGTAGAACCTTGAGTTTCAAAAAGAACTAAATTGGAAATAGCAAAATCTAAAATTTTGCAAGTTATGAGTTTTGGGTCAACTTCAAATGACCGTAACTCTCAGTACAGAATGAGTTAGGTAGATTACAAGATAGCTAATGAAAGTTCTTTGAATTATTTTTCCAACGCCACATAGTTTACTAAATTTCGAGCTCGTATGAGGGAGATATGCTCGTTTGAATTCAGACGGTCCAAATAAGGAAAGTTACCCGAAAATAATAAGGGGTATTATGGTCTTTTCCTTACCCAATCAGATTAGGGATATAATCTGATTAAGTTCAGTTTTATAATCCTAATATACGCTTAGGGTTTTAGTTGAGAGTTCAAGAAGAGAAAAAAGCAGAAAAGAAGAAAGGATAAACGCGTTCGTCGAGATTTTTAAGAGTTGTTGCAGATTTTCGCCATGGGTGTGATCCCTACGAGGTATGTAAGCTTCCATAGTGTTGGGTTCGTTCACACACATGTCAATCATGAGTTTGTTTTTCGAATCTATCCATAAATATTGAGCAATTTAATTTCTTGATGAGTTCTTCATAAGTGTTCTTAAAGTTTCCTTATCGATTATGTTTTGATGTAAGATTCTACTTGGGTCAAATTCAAATGACAATATCTCTTAGAATATAAAAAGTTACGTGAGCCATAACCTATGAAATTAAAGGTATTTGAATCTACTTTCCAGCTCCACCAACTTCGCGTCAATCCACTTTATAAGTAAGAAGTTATGACTATTTTAGTAACCTATACAGTGCTGTTATGAATTTAGCCTACTGGAAAACATTAAAAAGGGTTATTTTTGTTTTTTAACCTCCAAGAAAACCCTAAACAAATTTCTTGACTACTAAAGGCTCAAAACAATCAGATTTTCATCTTTTAATCGATCAATCTCTTCTCTCTCAAACCCTAGGGCAAAACCATAAGTAAAAATCAAAGTAGAAGACTTCATTCAAGATTCTTTCAATCTTTTTCTAGATTCTTCTTCAAGGTAAGTCTTTCTCCAAGAATTCCATTTTTTTCAACTCAAAATCGTCCATACAATTATGAATCACTAATGAAAATCATAATTTTTGGCCATAGAGATTTCAAGAAACTAATTCAAGAATCTCAAGAAAGGTTTTCTTAATCGTTTACCTTCAAGCTAGGGTTTCAAGGCTTTTAATCAAGTTCTTCTTCAAGATTCTTCAAGAACCTTGTTCTTCCAGGTATGTAAGGCTATCATAGTGTTGGACTAGTTCGTCTTCACACCCTACATCTACTTTTAGATAAGTAAAAGAGTAATCTAGGATACTATCCCTAGATTTGAGTATTCTAATTTGATTTTGAGTTCTTGAGTTCATGTTTCTCTTGAAAGTTCTATTCCTAATTAACGAATAGTTATATTGTTATTGAGATCCTTCATATCATGAATCATAACACTTGAATTCATAATTCAAATTCAAGAAAGAGTTAAGTGTAGAGTTCAAGAAAGTCTTTGAGTTCAATTGTGAATCCTTTGAGACCAACTGTCAATTTGAGCTAAGTTTTGAGGAAGTAAGTATGAGAATGAGAAGAATCATATACATGAGTTCCATATTATTATTTAGACCCTCGAGTCGAGACGCTCATGCCCATAAATTCTGTATAAACTTCATAAATTGAGCATCTTTGAGAGGGGTAGTATCTTCAAGTTCTATGTCGTGAGTATAGAGTTCCTAATCATTTTGGGATTATATTCCTAATCATGGGGCTACTACACGTCACACATGAAGGTCCTTGAGTTGAGTTGTTCATTCCCATAATTCCGCATGAACCCTATGAGTCGAGCAGTCTAGAGATGAGTAGTATCATTGAGTCTTGAGTTCTGAGTACTGAGTTTCTTTATTGTCATTAAGATCCCTGAGTTGAGTCGTTCATGTTCATAATTCCACATGAACCCTATGATCGAGTTTTAAATCTTAAAAAGATTTTTAATGTCAACACTTGAGTTCTTAAATTGAGTTTTGAGAAAGTAAAGATGAGTTTTGAGAAAAATGTTTTCTAAAACATGATTAGTATGACAATCGAGTCTGCCATCAATGTATGAGCAGTATGGTATCAAGATATACCATCAATGTTTATACAGTATGAATTCCCGAGTCATCATTGAACATATTATAATATGATTTTTAGAAAGTTTTTAAGAAAGAGCAGAGTTGAGTTCATTTTCTTTAAAATGATATATGGAAACTAAGTATTCCTAAGAGTAAATGTTTTCACATTTAAGATGAGAGGAAACTGAGATTTTCGAAAGAGTTTGGAGTAGTTTGAGTACTATCTCTTTTAAGAGAAAGATTTTTGAGTAATTATCTCAAACTACAGAAAAAGTTATGTCTTTAAAACATATGAGCTAGTATTTTTTTGGAGTAGTATTGAGCACCGATATGGGGGAGAGTTTAGATAACTCACAACCTCCATAAACCATATAGTCAACGTGGGTAGAAAGAGTCACACTTTTTAGATGATTCCTTAATGCTTTTTAGCATAGACCAGTAGATCCATTTAGTTGAGAGGTCTTATACCCTGGCAAAGTATAGGACAATTCAGGAAGCATGGGCGAGATACTGTATCATCACATAACTCATAGTGATGGTTGTCGGTTAGAGAAACTGTCACAGAGATATTTGTATTTTTATATACACAGAGTTTACTTGTATTTTCATATTCAAATAGAGTTTATATTGTATTCTTGCATACAACCTGAGTATATTTTATTTTTAAATACATTGAGTTGCTTTCTACTATCTTAAAAGCTTTCCATATATTGCATCTCTTATTGTTGCTTTATATTGGGTTGAGTATCTACAGTTGAGTATCCAGAGTTGAGTATAAGTGTTTGAGTACCAATAGTCGAGTGTCTTATTATTGTGTTGAGTCTTATTTCACTAAGTTGAATATCCTATTATTGAGTTGAACCTTATTTCACTGAGTTGAATAACCTATGATTGAGTTGAGCATTATTTCACTGAGTTGAATATGTTATTATTGAGTTGAGCCTTATTTCACTAAGTTGAATATTATATCTTTGAGTTGAGTATCTTATTCATGTGTTGATTTAGTTGAGTGAGTTGAGAAGAGGTAAGTATGTTTCCTTTATATCAAGTTCAAGCTATTGTTATGCTTTAGAATTACCCTTACATGCTATACATTCCACGTACTGAGCCATTTGGCCTACATCATTTCATGATGCACATACAAGTATTCAGGGTCATCAACAGGCGCTTCGTTGATACCACATGCAATTCAAGTTAGCTATGGTGAGCCTACTTGCTTCTGGAGGATTCCACTTGTACTTTCAGTTATATCAGTTGTTAGGATGTCATGGGTCTTGTCCTGACCTCCATCTTTGTCAGTTAATGGTTTCATAGATAGAAGTAGAGTTTGAGAAGTTTGTTTAATTTATCTTATTAAATGTTTTAAAGACTTGAGTTTCCTATTGTTGGCTAGTAGAATATTCCATTTATATTCAGAGTAAAATATTTGAGTTAAAACTTTGTATTTGAGTTTCATGAATTTTATTCAGTTTTTAAGCTTTTGTAAGCTTGGTATCAGAGCATAGAGTTCAAGTGTCCTAGGGTGTCTATAAAGTCGTGTCAAGTAGGACCTTATTTATGGTTGTGACAGCTCCACTTCTATAAATTAGGGACTACAGACATTTAAGAAAAGTTTCCCTTCTTTCATTCTCTAAATCATGCCATAGAGCTATGTCATAGAGACTTATTCTAACTCATGCGTTCTCATATCCATTTAACTACCCCTTATACTAGAGGTGGTTGAAAAGCAAATTCAGTCCCTTATCGATGAGTTACTTTTAGCAAAAGTCTTGAGGAAGTCATGATACTTCAGAGGGGCTTGAGAGAAGGCCATGAGTGAGTTAAATGTTGAGTTCGAGAAAATGCACTCATATTCATATGAATCGTGCTTTTGAGCTAAAAGAGAGTTGTACTCTCTTCTCTAAGCCTTGTTTCAGCTGAGATCCTTATGATAAAGTATGTTTAAATCTTGGGTAGTATTTTCACCCGAAGAGATAGTATGAATGACGAGATCATGAGCAGTAGTAGTGAAAGAGCCCAGAGTTAGAGAAAACTATGCAGAGGTTTAGTGATCTAAGTAAGGGAGATGATGTTTTGACAAGCTATGTTACTATAGTCATGCACCTAGTAAGTTACTAATGAAGAGTTTCCCCTTATGGGTAGACTAAGAAGTGATGAGTTGTGAAGATTTCTTCATAAGAGGTAGAGTGTGTTTTAGCTAGAAAGGAGTTGTGATGAAATGCCATTGTGTTAGTAATGACCAAGTGTATGTATTGAGTAGAAGCACAAAGTATTCATGAAGTGATAGATCTAAGCTAGGCTTATGACTTGTTGAGAGGGTCATGATGTTCAAAAGGTTATAGAACTGATTAAGTAATGAGGTATAGTATAATAGGCGAGCAATCATATTGATATTCGGGTTTAGTAATGAACATTAAGCTTGAATTTGAGATAAGTTTCATGATTGAAAGAATGACAACATGAGGCTGATGACGTTAGTCTTGAGATTGGATCTAGAAGACTTGATAGAGAGTAGGTGTGGAATTGAGATGTTAGCTGCAATAAATATGAGTGGTACAAGTGAGAGACCCTAACCTTTAGATAAGGGCAGTGAAGTGTGGCTAAGTCACAAGATTAACAAGAGCATTAAGAGGTGTACCAAGATGGTATGTAATCAGAAGAGGTTAAGAGAAACACCTTAGAAAAAGGTCTTAGTACCTGCTTATGGAGAGTTTGGCAGTCATGAGATAAGCTTCTTTAGAGTGTCAGAGTAAAAGAGGATGTAGACCAGTTTAGAGATGATGTAATATGTCCATAGCTTTCAAGTGTTAGCTTTAGACCTAAGGGGGAGATGACAAAATGAGAAGTCAAGTCAAGTGTTCTAAAATAAGATAGTAATGAGTTCCAAAGAGTATAGGAGATATCTTTTCAAAGGACCTTTTAGTAATGGAGTTGGTTAGTAGGAGTCCATATAGTTGTTAGAGTACCAAGCTTGAATGTAGTGTTGTTAAACATTAGGTGGTCAAAAGTATTAGTCTTGGGATGAGATTTCCTATAGAGAGGTATAGAACCCAAACCTAAGGATATGGGTTTAACTGGAATATAGTAAGAGCATACCATTAGAATCAGCCCTTGGTAAGAGTAACCCCATTCCATACCATGTCCATTCGTCATTCGAGGACGAATGATCCCAAGGGAGAGATATTGTAACACCCCAAAAATTTTTTTGAGCTAAGACTCAAACCATCCTTCATTGTGAGTAGGATTTAACCAAGGAATTTAAAATTTCTTGAGAGTGAAGGTCACTAGATGTAGCACCTTGAGTTCCAAAAAGAACTAAATTGGAAATAGCAAAATCTGAAATTTTGCAAGTTATGCTTAAGTTATGAGTTTTTGGTCAACTTCCAACGACCATAATTCTCAGTATAAGATGAGTTAGGTAAGCTACAAGATAGCTAATGAAAGATCTTTCAATTATATTTCTAACACAACCAAGTTTTATAAATTTTGAGCTTGTATGAGGGAGATATGCCCGTTTGAAGTTGGGCTGTCCAAATAAGGAAAGTTACCCGAAAATAGTAAGGAGTATTTTGGTCTTTTCCTTATCCAATCAGATTTAATTCATTTTTAGTAAGGTTTTAGGGTTCTAATATTATTAGGTTCAGTTTATAATCCTAATATACGCCTAGGGTTTTAGTTGAGAGTTCAAGAAGAAAAAAGAAGAGAAAAAGAAGAGAAAAGAGGAGAAAAGAGGAAAGGATCAAGCCGTTCGTCGAGATTTTTAAGAGTTGTTGCGGATTTTCGCCATGGGTTTGATCCCTAAGAGGTATGTAAGCTTTCATAGTGTTGAATTTGGTCACCCACATGCCAATCATTAGTTTGTTTTGCGAATCTATCCATAAATATTGAGCAATTTAATTTCTTGATGAGTTCTTGATAAGTGTTCTTGAAGTTTCCTTATCGATTATGTTTTGATGTAAGATTCTACTTGGGTCAACTTTAAATGACCATATCTCTTAAAATATAAAGAATTACGTGAGCCATAACCTATACAATTAAAGGTATTCAAATCTACTTTCCAATGCCACCAATTTCGCGTCAATCCAATATCTGAGTAAGAAGTTATGACTATTTTAGTAACCTATACCGTGTTATTATGAATTTGGCCAACGAGAAAACATTAAAAAGGGTTGTTTTTGTTTTTTTACCTCCAAGAAAACCCTAAACGAATTTCTTGACTAATAAAGGCTCAAAACAATTAGATTTTCATCTTTTAATCGATCATTCTCTTCTCTCTCAAACCCTAGGGAAAAACCCTAAAGAAAAATCAACGTAGAAGACTCCATTCATGATTCTTTCAATATTTTTCAAGATTCTACTTCAAGGTAAGTCTTTCTCTAAGAATTCCATTTTTTCAACTCAAAATCGTCCATACAATGACGAATCACTAATGAAAATCATAATTCTTGGCCATAGAGATTTCAAGAAACTAATTCAAGAATCTCAAGAAATGTTTTCTTGATCGTTTACATTCAAGCTAGGGTTTCAAGGCTTTTAATCAAGTTCTTCTTCAAGATTATTCAAGAACCTTGTTATTCTAGGTATGTAAGGCTATCATAGTGTTGGACTAATTCATCTTCACGCCCTACATCTACTTTCAGATCAGTAAAAGAGTAATCTAGGATACTTACCCTAGATTTGAGTATTCTTGAGATAAGTTGATTTGAGTTCTTGATTTCATGTTTCTCTTAAAAGTTCTATTCCTAATAATATAATTGCTATATTGTTATTGAGATCCTTCATATCATGAATCATAACTCTTGAATTCATAATTCAAATTCAAGAAAGAGTTAACAGTAGAGTTCAAGAAAGTCTTTGAGTTCAATTGTAAATCCTTTGAGACCAATTGTCAATTTGAGCTAAGTTTTGAGAAATTAAGTATGAGAATGAGAAGAGATGTATACATGAGTTCCATATTATTATTTAGACTCTCGATTCGAGTCGCCCATGCCTATAAATTCTGCATGAGCTTCAGAAATTGAGCCTCTTTGAGAGGGGTAGTATCTTCAAGTTCTATGTCTTGAATATTGAGTTCCTAATCATTTTAGGATTATATTCCTAATCATGGGGCTACTACACGTCATGCATGAAGGTCCTTGAGTTGAGTTGTTCATTCCCATAGTTTTGCATGAACCCTATGAGTCGAGCAGTCTCAAGATGAGTAGTATCATTGAGTCTTGAGTTTTGAGTACTGAGGTTCTTTATTGTCATTAAGATCCCTGAGTTGAGTCGTTCATGTTCATAATTCCACATGAACCCTATAATTTGAGTTATAAATCTTAAAAAGATTTTTAAAGTCAACATTTGAGTTCTTAAACTGAGTTTTGGGAAAGTAAAGATGAGTTTGAGAAAAAAGTTTTCTAAAACATGATTACTATGACAATCGAGTATGCCATCAATGTATGAGCAGTATGGTATCAAGATATACCATCAATGTTTATGCAGTATGAATTCCCGAGTCATCAATGATCATATTATAATATGATTTTTAGAAGTGTTTAAGAAAGAGCAGAGTTGAGTTCATTTTCTTTAAAATGATATATGGGAACTAAGTATTCCCAAGAGTAAATGGTTTCACATTTAAGATGAGAGGAAACTTAGATTTCCAAAAGAGTTTTGAGCAGTTTCAGTACCATCAATTTTAAGAGATAGATTTTTGAGTAATTATCTCAAACCACATAAAGAGTTATGTTTTTAAAACATATGAGCTAGTATATTTTGCGAGTAGTATTGAGCACCGATATGGGGGAGAGTTCAGATAACTCACATCCTCCATAAACCATATAGCCAACGTGGGTAGAAAGAGTCATACTTTTTAGATGATTCCTTAATGCTTTTTAGCATAGACTAGTAGATCCACTTAGTTGAGAGGTCTTATACCCTGGCAAAGTTTAGGACAGTTCTGGCAGCGTGGGTGAGACGCTGTATCATCACGTAGCTCATAATGATGGTTGTCGGTTAGAGAAACTCCCATAGAGATATTTACATTTTTATATACACAGAGTTTACTTGTATTTTCATATTCAAAAAGAGTTTATATTGTATTCTTGCATACAAATTGAGTATATTTTATTCTTAAATACATTGAGTTACTTTCTACTATTTTAAAAGCTTTCCATATATTGCATATCTTATTGTTGCTTTATATTGAGTTGAGTATTAGAGTTTGAGTACTAAGAGTCAAGTGTCTTATTATTGAGTTGAGTCTTATTTCACTAAGTTTAATATCCTATTATTGAGTTGAGCCTTATTTCACTGAGTTGAATATCTTATCGTTGAGTTGAGCCTTATTTCACTGAGTTGAATATTTTATCTTTGAGTTAAGTATCTTATTCCTAAGTTGAGTTAGTTGAGTGAGTTGAGAAGAGGTAAGTATGTTTCCTTTTTATCAAGTTCAAACTTATGTGTTGTAACACCCCTAAATACTAACCAAGAGTCACATGTCAATTTACCGTCTCTTAATTACTAAAATATGTTTTACTCTCATTTTGGGAACTTGAATTGTTGTGATAATTGCTAGCGTGCTTAACATAAATTGTATCGTAATTTAAGGGATTTTATTGGGGGTATTTAAGTATAGTCTAATTAAAATTATGTATAATTTTAAAAGGAGGTGAATGATATATATATATTGGTGTATATGTATGCATTTTGGGCAGCACACAATTATTTGGGCAGCCTTGAGGGACAGCTGGACAAGATAAACATCACTTGTATGTGTGGCTATATATTTTGACATCTCCTCCAGTGAATTTCGTTTCCCTTGACGTCTAAGAACCTTAGAACATTATCTAACCATTTATTCTTCAAAATCGCAAGAGAAAAACTAGGTCCTTTCAGCTGAAATTCGAGACACACACTTCTCTTTGGTAAGTGCTGAAATCAATTTCTGAGCTGGGTAGTGTTTGGTAATTTATGCATATCTCGTTCTCTAGAGCTTAGTTTATAGTGAATAAATATGTTTTGGAAAGCTAATTCGTATATCTACAACTCTTATGTTTATGTAAAACTCTAATTTAGCTGTTATGGATTTGAAATATGGGACGCAACATAGGACAAATTCTGTCTAGAGTTCGAAATTAGAAATCCTGTATGGACAACTGTTAGTGTTTTGAATATATCTTTTTGTACAAAATATATTTTGCTGTGATTCTTGTTTTTTTGCAACCTTAAGAGATGTACCTATATCTTTCATGAAGGTTATAAAGTCTATTTTTTCTGTTTTCCTTTTCAAATCTAAGTTGCAACATGAGCTACTAGGCTGGCCAGAATCACTGTTTTGGGAGCATAGTCGTAATTGTACAGGCTAAGCTTGTGATGGTGGTCCTGTTTTACTTCGATATTTTTGAGATACTAGGAATTAAAGAAGTTATTTAATTGTATTTTAAGGTTGTATATACTCATGAACAAGTTGAGGACCTTGATACATTGGTTGGTCTACGGTTTGAACTCGCAAAGTTGTGTTGGACTGTTTTTGTGATAAAGTATTGAGGTTTGTGTATGAACTTGTACTTGCACTCTTTTAACTGCTGGTATATCTGAAAGTTGATCTTGGTACCTTGGTTACCTCTTGTCACTTTGCATTGTCGTGTTGGTATGACGCTTGTGTAACTCGCCCACTTGTACAGATTTTTTGATCACTTGGCACTCTTGTTGGGACCTTGTCTTTCTTGTGGCTGTGACTTTGTCACTATTAGCATGCCTCTTGATTCGGATCATTTTCCATCTTGAGTCTGGATTTTTAGTCTGTCTTAAAACTGGAAGTTGTCCATTTTAAGTACGAACTAGAAAACCATTTTTAATATGGTTCTTGGTTCTCTTGATTATTGGACTTTGACCCTTCTTGATACAGGGTGTCAACCCTTCTTGATACCTACTTGTGCTGGGTGTGATGACATGATGTATATATTGGGCAAGCCTTGTTATTGAATCTCTTGAAAATTGGTGCTATGAGTGTTCTTGACATTTGAAACTTTAAATATCGAATTTGATACTCTTTATATATTGTTACTTGATTATTTATTATGTTTCAATTGTGCTGCTCATGAATTGAGAAAGGTAGATTGGTGAATTTTGAGGGCTCCGAACATATAGTTTTTACACGACTAAGCTATATGCTTAGTGATAGTTTTTCCTATCATAGGGAATGATCGAGAGGAGGCATGAAGCTGGCCATTGGAGATAGAGATTTTGAGAGCCTTATGGAAGATCACATTTGCAAATAGGCATCTATATTTGTATAAACTTTGGGACTTATACATGATCTATGTGTTGTATATTTGCATGAAATTTTGAGGGCTAATCCGATCATGTCACCATGGGTTGTAATATAAGTATGGCTAGTTATTTTGTTCATTTGGGGTGTGTAAGCCCAAGTCTTGTAATATATTAAATTTACTACTTGTTTTGAATGATTGTATGAAGCATGAACCACTAGGTTTGGGTTCATGAAAGTTGGTAATATTTTTTTATATCATTTTTTACTAGCATGGGGACGATATCTGCATAAAAATCTCGTAAGTTATTGGCTTATATTATGTCGAAAAGGTCGTTACAAGTGTTGGTATCAGAGCCTAGGTTTGTGGTTCTAGGACTTTTGTTGTGAATTACTTGTATACTTGTTCGCTTTCGAAAAAGGTTTTATTTGGACTATTTGTTCACTTACATGGTTTATAATATTTTATCGCATGTAGAGTGCACATGCATCATATACATGTCCATAATGCAAAGTGATCTTCCCTTTTGAAGGAGTTAAGTTATGGCCTCTTCTGCTGCCGACCTATGGAAGCTGCTCGTGAAGGTTCGGATGCCTCTGTTTCCCAACCTCATGCACTAAAAAAGGTTGGAGAACCTTTATTGGATCAATATGCTCCCCACACTTGTGGGTCTGAAGTGGGAAACCATCAAGATGTAAGAGCTAGTGCACATCCTTACATGAGTCATGGTACTCAAGCTATGAATCCTCCTTTTCAACAAATGGCTGAATTTTTCCACCACATGGCTGAAGCGATGCATGATCCCAACGAGATTAAGTTTGAGAAAATGAGAAAATTGGGTGGAGTGGAGTTAGAAGGCACCATTGATCCCATGGATGCTGAACAATGGCTGGAGCGCATGGAGAGGGTATTTGAGCAGTTAAAGTATTCAGATGTTGCCAAATTTAAGTATGCTATTTCACTATTACAAAAGAATGTTTACGATTGGTGGGTAAGTGCTCCGAATGCCAAGGTAAAACCTCTTACTCTTACTTGGGATGATTTTCTTAGGGAATTTCGTATGAAGTATGTCCCACCTGCTTATTGTGATGCAAAGAGAAAGGAGTTTTTGAATTTAAGGCAATGAGGCATGTCTATTGCTGAGTACCAACAAAAGTTTCTAAGGCTCTCTCGTTATGCTGGATGTATTATTAAAGAGGAAAAAGACAAGTGTAGAAAATTTGAAGATGGTTTAAATGATTCCATTAGGAAGAATGTGGCGATCCTGCAACATGAGAACTTTTGTAAGTTAGTGTCTGCTACTCTTACTTGGAAACGACTTGATAAATAAGAAGCTAGTCGAAATGAAAACAAATTTGGAAAGCCTAGACCAGATTTTGGAGGTCCATCCAAAAGGGGAAGGTTTGATGATTCTAAGACTGGTAGTGTTAATAAGCCACCTCAGCAAAAGCAAAATAGATTAGAATTTTCTACAGTTAGCACTCCCAATTATGGCCAATGCAAGCCACGTGTTCCCACTTTTCAACAATGTAGAAAGAATCATTATGGTACTTGCAGGAGAGCTTCTGGTGCATGTTTCAATTGTGGGAGCTTTGATCATAAAGTGAAAGATTGTCCTAATCCTAATAATACTCCTTCCTTGAGAACTGAAGGCTCAGTTCATCAGCCTTCTATTAATCTTCCTCAAACGAATGAAGGTGCAAGACCTAAAAACACACAAGCGGTAGGGGTAAGTGGAGCGAATAAAGCTAGTGGACCAAGGGCTACTGTACGCGCTTATGCTATGAGGCAAAGGGAGGATCAAGATGGAAAAGACGTGGTTGTCGGTAAATTTCATTTATTTGGCTTATGTGTGTTTACAATGTTTGATCCTGGTTCTACACATTCCTATTTTTGTTCATCACTTCCTTTTCCTGAAAACGTGAAATCTGTGAGACTCAATTTTGATGTGCTGGTTGAAAGTCCTTTGGGTTATCAAGGTGTGTGTAATCGAGTTTATCAAGATTGTCCCTTCGTGATACCAAATCTAGTCTTTCCTATTGATCTGATTGAAATGTCCTTCAAGGATTTTGATGTTATTATCGAAATGGATTGGCTTTATAAATATCATGTAGTGGTAGATTATAGGTCTAAGCTTGTGAGTTTTAAAGATCCTACATTTTCACACATCATAGTACAAGGTGAAAGATCATTAGCATCTAGTATTATTTCTGCGGCCTTGGCAAGAAAGTTGATGCATCAAGGTTGTGGGGCATACCTTGCTCACATAGTTGATACACAGTTGGAGAGTCCTGGCATCAAGGACATACCTGCTGTACGTGATTTCCCAGAAGTCTTCCCAGAAAAAATTCCTGGATTGACGCCGGAAAGAGAGGTTGAATTTCCAATCGAGCTGATTCTTGGATCTACCCCTATTTCTATCACTCCTTATAGAATGACTCCGGCAGAATTAAGAGAATTAAAATCTCAATTACAAGAACTTCTGGAGAAGGGTTTTATTCGACTTATTGTTTCTCCTTGGGGTGCCCCTGTTTTATTCGTAAAGAAGAAGGATGTCACTCTTAGGCTTTGTATTAACATAGACAATTGAACAAAATAACAATCAAGAATAGATATCCACTACCAAGGATCGATGATTTGTTTGACCAACTGAAGGGTGCTAAAGTATTCTCAAAGATTGATTTAAGATTTGGATATCACCAACTAGGTGTTAGAGAGAAAGATATTCCTAAAACTACTTTTAGAACTCGGTATGGTTATTATGAATTTTTGGTGATGCCATTCGGGTTGACAAATGCTCATGTGGTATTGATGGATCTAATGAATCGAGCATTCAAGCCTTATCTTGATCAGTTTGTGGTTGTTTTTATAGATGATATTTTAATATTTTCCAGAAATAGTGAAGATCATGATAAACACCTCTGGATTATTTTGCAAATTTTGAAGGAGAGGGAACTTTATGCTAAACTTTCCAAGTGTGAATTTTGGCTTGATGAAGTGATGTTTCTGGGACATGTTGTATCTTTCGAAGGCGTGAAGGTGGATCCTTGTAAGATACAAGCAGTTGTTGAGTGGAGACCTCCCAAAAGTCAAACTGAGGTAAGAAGTTTCTTAGGCTTAGCAGAATACTACAGAAGATTTGTTAAAGGCTTTTCCATTAACGCCTCTCCATTGACTAAACTCTTGTAGAAGGAAGTGAAGTTTAATTGGAATGAAAAATGACAAGAGAGCTTTGAAACTCTCAAATCCTTGCCGACTCAAGCACCTATACTTACTTTACCAATTGAAGGGAAGGAGTATGTAGTATACAACGATGCCTCTCACAACGGTCTTGGATGCGTTTTGATGCATGAAGGGAAGGTTAATTCTTATGCCTCTCGAAAATTAAAACCGCATGAATTAAATTATGTAACACCCCTAAATGCTAACAAGAGTAGCATATCGATTTTCTGTTGCTTAATTACTACAATATGTTTTACTCTCATTTTGGGAACTTGAAATTTTGTGATAATTGCTAGCTTGCTTAACATAAATTATATCGTAATTTATGGGATTGTATTGGGGCATTTACGTAGTAGTCTAATTAGAATTATGTATAATTTTAAAAGGAGGTGAAGGATATATATATATATATATATATATATAAGTGTATATGCATGCATTTTGGGTAGCACACAAAACTGTTTTGGCCAGCCCTTTAGGGACAACTGTGCATTGGGATAAACATCACTCTTGAGACTATATTTTGACACCTCCTCTAGTGAATTTAGGTTCCTTCAAGTCTAAGAACCTTAGAACCTTAGTTAACCCTTTGTTCATCAAAATCACAAAAGAAAAACGTGGTCCTTTTGGCTGGAATTCGAGACACACACTGCTCTTTCGTAAGTAGTCGAAATCTGTTTTGTAGTTGAGTATTGTGTATTACTTTTAGAATATCTCATTATCTAGAACTAATTTTTTGGTGAATAAATATGATTTGAAAAGCTAATTCGTATACATACAACTCTTATGTTTATGTAAAGTTGTAATTTAGCTATTATGGATTCGAAATATTGGACGCAACATAGGACAAGTTCTATCCAGATTTCGGATTTAGAAATCCGATATGAACAACTGTTAGTGTATCGATGATATCTTTTTGTACAAAATATATTTTGTGGTGATTCTCGTTTGTTTGCAACCTTAAGAGATGTATCTACATATTTCATGAAGGATATACCGTCCAGTTTTGCCGCTTTCCTTTTCAAATCTAAGTTCCAACATGAGGTACTAGACTGACCAGAATCACTGTTTTGGGAGCATAGTTGTATCTGTACACGCTAAGCTTACTTGTGATGATAATCCTGTTTTATTTCGACATTATTGAGAAATTAGGAATTAAAGAAGTTATTTAATTGTATTTTTAAGGCTGTGTATACTTGTGAACAAGTTGAGGACCTTGATACGTTGGTTGGTCTACGGTTTGAACTTGCGCTGTTGTGTTGGACTGTTCTACGCTAAAGTATTGAGGTTTGTGTATAAACTTGTACTTGCACTCTTTAAATTGTTGGTATATCTGAAAGTTGATATTGGTACCTTGGTTATCTCTGGTCACTTTGCATTATTGTGTTGGTATCCTTTAAGACATTAAATATACTTATGTAACTCGCCCACTTGTACGGATTGTTTGATCACTTGGCACTCTTCTTGGGACCTTGTCCTTCTTGTGGCTGTGACTTTGTCACTATTGGCATGCCTCTTGATTCGGATCATTTTTCATCTTGACTCTGGATTTTTAGTCTGTCTTAATAATGGAAGTTTCCATTTTAAGTACGAACTAGAAAACCATTTTTAATATGGTTCTTGGTTCTCTTGATTATTGGACTTTGACCCTTCTTGATACAGGGTGTCGACCCTTCTTGATACCTACTTGTGCTGGGTGTGATGACATGATGTATATATTGGGCAAGCCTTGTTATTGAATCTCTTGAAAATTGGTGCTATGAGTGTTCTTGACATTTGAAACTTTAAATATCGAATTTGATACTCTTTATATATTGTTACTTGATTATTTATTATGTTTCAATTGTGCTGCTCATGAATTGAGAAAGGTAGATTGGTGAATTTTGAGGGCTCCGAACATATAGTTTTTACACGACTAAGCTATATGCTTAGCGATAGTTTTTCCTATCATAGGAAATGATCGAGAGGAGGCATGAAGCTGGCCATTGGAGATAGAGATTTTGAGAGCCTTATGGAAGATCACATTTGCAAATAGGCATTTATATTTGTATAAACTTTGGGACTTATACATGATCTATGTGTTGTATATTTGCATGAAATTTTGAGGGCTAATCCGATCATGTCACCATGGGTTGTAATATAAGTATGGCTACTTATTTTGTTCATTTGGGGTGTGTAAGCCCAAGTTTTGTAATATATTAAATTTACTACTTGTTTTGAATGATTGTATGAAGCATGAACCACCTAGTTTGGGTACTTGAAAAGTTGGTAATATTCTCTTTATATCATTTTGACTAGTGTGAGGACAATATATGCATAATAATCTAATGTGATATTGGCTTATGTTATTTCGGAAGGGTCTTTACAAGTTTGGTATCAGAGCCTAGGTTTGTGGTTCTAGGACTTTTGCTGTGAAGTACTTGTATACTTGTTCGCTTTTGGAAAAAGTTTTATTTGGATTATTTGTTCACTTACATGGTTTATAAATATATTTTTATCATACGTAGAGTGCACGTGCATCATGTATATGTCCCTAATGCAATGTGATCTTCCCTTTGGAAGGAATTACGTTATGGCCTCTTCTTCTTACCGACCTATGGAAGCTGCCCGTGAAGGTTTGGGTGCCTCTGTTTCCCAACCTCATGCACTAGAAGAGGTTAGAGAACCTTTCTCGGATCAATATATGCCCCACACTAGTGGGTCTGAAGTGGGAAACAATCAGGGTGTAAGAGTTGGTTCACATCCTCACAGAGTCATGGTACTCAAGCCATGAATCCTCCGTTTCAACAAATGGCTGAATTCTTGCACCTCATGGTTGAAGCGATGCATGATCCTAACGAAATTAACTTTGAAAAAATGAGGAAAATGGGTGGAGTGTAGTTTGAAGGCACCGTTGATCCCACAGATGCTGAATAATGGCTGCAGCGCATGAGCGGGTATTTGAGCAGTTAGATTATTCAGATGTTGCCAAATTTAAGTATGCTATTTCACTATTACAAAAGGATGCTTACCATTGGTGGGTAAGTGTTCCGAATGCCAAGGAAAAACTTCATGTTCTTACTTGGGATGACTTTCTTGGGAATTTTGTATGAAGTATGTCCCACCTGCTTATTGTGATGCAAAGAGAAAGGAGTTTTTGAATTTAAGGCAACGAGGCATGTTTATTGCTGAGTACCAACAGAAGTTTCAAAGGCTCTCTCGTTATGCTGGAGGTATTATTAAAGAGGAAAAAGACAAGTGTAGGAAATATGAAGATGGTTTAAATGATTCAATTAGGAAGAATGTGGCGATTTTGCAACATGAGAACTTTTGTAACTTAGTGTCTGTTGCTTTTACTGGGAATGACTTGATAAAGAAGATGCTAGTCGAAATGAAAACAAATTTCGAAAGCCTAGACCAGATTTTGGAGGTCCATCCAAAAGGGGAAGGTTTGATGATTCTAAGGCTGGTAGTGTTAACAGGCCACCTTTGCCAAAGCAAAACAGATCAAAATTTTCTGTAGCTAGCACTCCAAATTTTGGCCAAGGCAAGCGTCGTGTTCACACTTGTCCACAATGTAGAAAGAATCGTTATGGTACTTGCAGGAGAGCTTCTGGTGCATGTTTCAATTGTGGGAGCTTTGATCATAAAGTGAAGGATTGTCCTAATCCTAATAATACTCCTTCCTTGAGAACTGAAGGCTCAGTTCATAAGCCTTCTATTAATCCTCATCAAACTAATGAAGGTGCAAGACCTAAAAATACCCAAGCGGTAGTGGCAAGTGGAGAGAATAAAGCTAGTGGACCAAGGGCTACTGCACACGCTTATGCTATGAGGCAGAGGGAGGATCAAGATGGAAAAGACGTGGTTGTCGGTAAATTTCACTTATTTGGCTTATGTGTGTTTACATTGTTTGAACCTGGTTCTACACATTCCTATCTTTGTTCATCACTTGCTCTTCTTGAAAACGTGAAATCTGTTAGACTTAATTTTGATATGTTGGTTGAAAGTCCTTTGGGTTATCAAGTTATGTGTAATCGATTTTACCAAGATTATCCCTTTGTGATTCAAAATGTAGTCTTCCCTGTTGATTTGATTGAAATGCCCTTCAAGGATTTTGATGTTATTATCGGGATGGATTGGCTTTATAAATATAATGCAGTGGTATATTATAGGTCTAAGCATGTGACATTTAAAGATCTTACATTTTCACACATCATTGTACAAGGTGAAAGATCATTCACACCTAGTATTATTTCTGCGGCCTTTACAAGAAAGTTGATGCGTCAAGGTTGTGGGGCATACATTGCTCACATAGTTGATACACAGTTGGAGAGTCCTGGTATCAAGGACATACATGTTGTACGTTATTTCCCAGTAGTCTTCCCAGAAAACCTTCCTGGATTGACCCTGGAAAGAGAGGTTGAATTTCCAATCGAGCTTATGCCTGGATCTACCCCTATTTCTATCACTCCTTATAGAATGGCTTCGGCAGAATTAAGAGAATTGATATCTCAATTGCAAGAACTTCTTGAGAATGGTTTTATTCAACCTAGTGTTTCTCCTTGGGGTGCCCCTGTTTTATTCGTAAAGAAGAAAGATGGCACTCTTAGGCTTTGTATTGACTATAGACAATTGAATAGAATAACAATCAAGAATAGATATCCACTACCAAGGATCAATGATTTGTTTGACCAACTGAAGGGTGCTAAAGTATTCTCAAAGATTGATTTAAGCACCAACAGCGTGTTAGAGAGAAAGATATTCCTAAAACTGCTTTTAGAACCCGGTATGGTCATTATGAATTTTTGGTGATGCCATTCGGATTGACAAATGCTCCTGCGGTATTGATTGATCTAATGAATTGAGTATTCAAGCCTTATCTTGATCGGTTTGTGGTTGTTTTTATATATGATGTTTTAATATTTTCATGAAGTAGTGAAGACCATGATAAACACCTCTGGATTATTTTGCAAATTTTGAAGGAGAGGGAACTTTATGCTAAACTTTCCAAGTGTGAATTTTGGCTTGATGAAGTGACATTTTTGGGACATGTTGTATCGGCCTAAGGCGTGAAGATGGATCCTGGTAAGATACAAGCAATTGTTGAGTGGAGACTTCCCAAAAGTCAAACCGAGGTAAGAAGTTTCTTAGGCTTAGCAGGATACTACAGAAGATTTGTTAAAGGCTTTTCCATTATCGCCTCTCCATTGACTAAACTCTTGTAGAAGAAAGTGAAGTTTAATTGGAATGACAAATGCCAAGAGAGCTTTGAAACTCTCAAATCCTTGCTGACTCAAGCACCTATACTTACTCTACCAATTGAAGGGAAGGAGTATGCAGCGATGCTTCTCACAATGGTCTCGGATGTGTTTTGATGCAAGAAGCGAAGGTTATTTCTTATGCTTCTCAGAAATTAAAACCACATGAATTGAATTATCCTACCCATGATCTTGAATTTGTTGCTGTAGTGTTTGCTTTAAAAATATGGCGGCATTATTTGTATGGAGAGAAATGTCATATATTCACTGATCACAAGAGCTTACAGTACTTGGGTACTCAGAAGGATCTAAACCTTCGACAACGTAGATGGTTTGAACTCATCAAGGATTATGATTGCACAATTAATTATCATCCCGGTAAAGCCAATGTGGTTGTAGATGCTTTAAATTGGAAATCCTTCGTAAGCATTTCTTTGAGTCCTTTACCCTTGCTTCTTGAGTTAAGAACCGTGAATGATTGTTTTACACCTGATTCAAATGGTTTAGTTATTGCTAATTTACAAGTAAAGCCAATATTACTTGAATAGGTGAAATGAGCACAAAAGATAGATGAGAAACTAGTAAAATTGACCAGAGAGGTTCAAAATGGGGAAAAACTTGATTTTACATTAACAGAGGATGGTGTATTATTTTATCAAGATAGACTATGTGTCCCTAATGATGACAATTTGAGGAGAGAGATACTGAGTGAAGCACATACCTCACCATATGCAATGCATCCTGGGGGTACAAAGATGTACCATACCATCAAAGAAAATTATTGGTGGAATGGTATGAAGATAGACATTGTGGAGTTCATTTCTAAATGTTTGGTTTGTCAACAAGTAAAGGCAGAACATCAGGTCCAAGTTGGTTTACTACAGCCCTTGTCGATGCCGTAATGGAAATGGGAGAAAATAACTATGGACTGTGTTTCTGGACTTCCTCTCACCCAAAGAAATCATAATGCAAAATGGGTGATTGTGGATAGGCTAACCAAGAGTGCTCACTTCTTAGCAATCAGGATGGATTACTCACTTAAGCGTTTAGCTGAATTGTACATTAATGAGATCGTAAGACTACATGGGATCCCTATGTCTATTGTATCTGACCGAGACCTAAGGTTTACATCTAGATTTTGGGATAGCTTGCAGGAAGCTTTGGGTACTAAGCTGAAATTTAGCACTTCGTTCCATCCTCAGATAGACGGTTAATCGGAATGGGTGATACATTTTTTGGAGGTTATGCTTCGATCTTACATTATGGAGTTTAAGGGTAGTTGGGACAAACAGTTGGCTTTGATAGAATTTTCTTACAGTAACAGTTACCAATCGAGTATTGGAATGCCTCCGTATGAAGTTTTGTACGGAAGGAAATATCGGACCCCTCTTTGTTGGAGTGAAGTTGGTGACAGGAAACTTATTGGCCTTGCAATTGTGCAACAAACAGAGGACAAGGTAAAAATTATTAAGGATCGTCTAAAGATTTCTTCGGATAGACAAAAGTAATACGCTGATCTTAAAAGGCGTGACATTGAATATCAAGTGGGAGATAAAGTATTTTTAAAGGTGTCTCCATGGAAAAAGATTATGAGATTTGGCAAAAAAGGAAAACTTAGTCCTCGATTTATTGGACCTTACGAGATACTTCAAAGGGTTAGACCAGTTGCATATAAGTTGGCTTTGCCACCTAAGTTAGACAAGATCCACAATGTCTTCCATGTTTCTATGCTTAGAAGATATCGTTCTGATCCATCTCATGCTCTTCCAGTTGAATCTATTGAGGTTAATCCTGACTTGACGTATAATGAAGAACCTATTTTAATTCAAGCTCGGGAAGTGAAGCAACTTAGAAACAAGGAAATCCACTTAGTAAAGGTACTTTGGAGGAACCATTTAGGAAAAGAAGCTACCTAGGAGAGAGAAGAAGACAGGAGGACCCAGTATCTGCACTTGTTTCGAGACTAATGTAAGGTAAATTTCAAGACAAAATTTCTTTAAGAGGGGACAGAGTTGTAACACCCCTAAATGCTAACAAGAGTTGCATGTCGATTTACTGTTTCTTAGTTACTATAATATGTTTTACTCTCATTTTAGGAACTTTAAATTTTGTAATAATTGCTAGTTTGCTTAACATAAATTATATCATAATTTATGGGATTCTATTGGGGTATTTAGGTAATAGTCTAATTAGAATTATGTATAATTTTAAAAGGAGGTGAAGGATATATATATATATATATAACTGTATATGTATGCATTTTGGGCAGCACACAAAATTGTTTTGGGCAGCCCTTTAGGGACAGTTGTGCATTGTGATAAACATCACTCTTGAGACTATATTCTGACACCTTCTCTAGTGAATTTCGGTTCCTTCAAGTCTAAGAACCTTAGAACCCTAGTTAACCATTTGTTCATCAAAATCACAAAAGAAAAACTTGGTCCTTTTGGCTGGAATTCGAGACACACACTGCTCTTTGGTAAGTAGTCAAAATATATTTTTTAGCTGAGTAGTGTGTGTTACATTTAGAATATCTCGTTCTATAGAACTCATTTTTAGGTGAATAAATATGATTTGGAAAGATAATTCATATACCTACAACTCTTATGTTTATGGAAAATTATAGTTTAGCTGTTATGGATTCAAAATATGGGACGCAACATAGGACAAGTTCTGTCCAGATTTCAGATTAAGAAATCCTATATGAACAACTGTTAGTGTATCGATAATATCTTTTTATACAAAATATATTTTGTAGTGATTCTTGTTTGTTTACAACCTTAAGAGATGTATCTACATATTTCATGAAGGATATACCGTCCAGTTTTGCCATTTTCCTTTTCAAATCTAAGTTGCAACATTAGGTACTAGACTGGCCAGAATCAGTGTTTTGGGAGCATAGTTGTATCTGTACAGGCTAAGCTTACTTGTGATGATAATCCTGTTTTATTTCGACATTATTGAAATATGAGGAATTAAAGAAATTATTTAATTGTATTTTTAAGGTTGTATATACTTGTGAACAAGTTGAGGACCTTGATACGTTGGTTGGTGTACGATTTGAACTTGCGCAATTGTGTTGGACTGTTCTACGCTAAATTATTGAGGTTAGTGTATAAATTTGTACTTGCACTCTTTTAAATGCTGGTATATATAAAAGTTGATCTTGATACCTTGGTTATCTCTTGACACTTTGCATTGTTGTGTTGGTATCCTTTAAGACATTAAAGACGCTTGTGTAACTCGCCCACTTGTACGAATTGTTTGATCACTTGACACTCTTGTTGGGACCTTGTCCTTCTTGTGGCTGTGACTTTGTCATTATTGGCATGCCTCTTGATTCAGATCATTTGCCATCTTGACTCTGTATTTTTAGTCCGTCTTAAGAATGAAAGTTGTCTATTTTAAGTACGAACTAGAAAGCCATTTTTAATATATATGGTTCTTGGTTCTCTTGATTATTAGGCTTTGACCCTTCTTGATATAGGGCGACGACCCTTCTTTATACCTGCTTGTGCCTGGTGTGACGACATGATGTATATATTGGGCGAGCCTTATTATTGAATCTCTTAGAAAATGGTGCTATGAGCGTTCTTTACAGTTGGATCTTTAAATATTGAACTTGATACTCTTTATGTATTGTTACTTGATTTATTTATATTATTTCAATTGTGCTGCTCATGACTTGAGAAAGGAAGCTTGGTGAATTTTGATGGCTCCAAAATATAGTTTTTACACCACTAAGCTATATGCTTAGCAATAGTTATTTCTATCGTAGGGAATTATCGAGAGGAGGCATGATGCTGACCATTGTTGATTGGAGATTTTGAGAACCTTAAGGAAGATAACATTTACATATAGGCATCTATATTTTGTATGAACTTTGGGACTTATACATGATCTATGTGTTGTCAATTTACATGGAATTATGAGGGCTAATCTGATCATGTCACCATGGTTTGTAATATAAGTATGGATACATGTTTTGTTCATTTGGGTGTGTAAGCCCAAGTCTTGTAATATATTAAATTTACTACTTGTTTTGAATGATTGTATGAAGCATGAACCACCTAGTTTGGGTACTCAAAAAGTTGGTAATATTCTGTTTATATTATTTTGACTAGTGTGAGGACAATATATGCATAAAAATCTCGTGACATATTGGCTTATGTTATTTTTGAAGGGTCTTTACAAATTATCCTACCCATGATCTCAAACTTGCTGCGGTAGTGTTTGCTTTAAAAATATGGCGGCATTATTTGTATGGAGAGAAATGTCATATATTCACTGATCACAAGAGCTTAAAGTACTTGGGTACTCAGAAAGAGCTAGACCTTCGACAACGTAGATGGCTAGAACTCATCAAGGATTATGACTGGACGATTGATTCTCATCCAGTTAAAGCTAATGTGGTTGCAGATTCCTTAAGTAGAAAATCCTTCACAAGAATTTCTTTGAGTCCTTTGCCCTTGCTCCTTGAGTTACGAGCCATGAATGTTTGTTTCACACTTGATTCAAATGGTTCAGTTATTGCTAATTTGCAAGTAAAGCCAATATTACTTGAACAGGTGAAAGAAGCACAAAAGTTAGATGAGAAATTTGTAAAAGTGACCCGAGAAGTTCAAAATGGGGAAAAACTTGATTTTACATTAATAGAGGATAGTGTCTTATTTTATCAAGATAGACTGTGTGTCCCTAATGATGACAAATTGAGGAGAGAAATACTGAGTGAAGCACATACCTCACCATATACAATGCATCCTAGGGGTACAAAAATGTACCAGACCATCAAAGAAAATTATTGGTGGAGTGGTATGAAGAGAGACATTGCGGAGTTCATTTCTAAATGTTTGGTTTGTCAACAAGTAAAGGAAAAACATCAGGTCCCAGTTGGTTTACTACAACCCTTATCGATGCCGAAATGGAAATGGGAGAGAATAACTATAGACTTTGTCTCTAGACTTCCTTGCACTCAAAGAAATCATGATGCAATATGGGTGATTGTGGACAGGCTAACCAAGAGTGCTCACTTCTTAGCAATCAGGATGGATTACTCACTTGAGCGATTAGCCGAATTGTACATTAATGAGATCGTTAGACTACATGGGATCCCTATGTCTATTGTATTTGACCGAGACCCAAGGTTTACATCTAAATTTTGGGGTAGCTTGCAGGAAGCTTTGGGTACTAAGATGAAATTTAGTACTTCATTCCATCCTCAAACAGATGGCCAGTTGGAAAGAGTGATACAAATTTTGGAGGATATGCTTCGAGCTTGCATTATGGATTTTGAGGGTAGTTGGGACAAACACTTAGCTTTGATAGAATTTGCTTACAATAACAGTTACCAATCAAGTATTGGAATGCCTCCCTATGAAGCCTTGTACGGAAGGAAATGTCGGACCCCTCTTTGTTGGAGTGAAGTAGGTGATAGGAAACTCATTGGTCCTTAAATTGTGCAACAAACAGAGGACAAGGTAAAAATTATCAAGGATCGTCTAAAGATTTCTTCGGATAGACAAAAGTCATACGCTGATCATAAAAGACATGACATTGAATATCAAGTGGGAGATAAAGTATTTTTAAAGGTGTCTCCATGGAAAAAGATTATGAGATTTGGCAAAAAGGGAAAACTTAGTCCTCGATTTATTGGACCTTATGAGATACTTGAAAGGGTTGGACTGGTTGCATATAAATTGGCTTTTCCACCTGAGTTAGACAAGATCCACAATATCTTCCATGTTTCTATGCTCAGAACATATCGTTCTGATCCATCTCATGTTCTTCCAGTTGAATGTATTGAGGTTAATCCTGACTTGAAGTATAATGAAGAACCTATTTTAATTCAAGCTCGGGAAGTGAAGCAACTTAGAAACAAGAAAATCCACTTAGTAAAGGTACTTTGGAGGAACCATTCGGGAAAAGAAGCTACTTGGGAGAGAGAAGAAGACTTGAGGACCCAGTATCCGTACTTGTTTCAGGACTAGTGTAAGGTAAATTTCGAGAAGAAATTTCTTTAAGGGGGGGAGAGTTGTAACACCCCTAAATACTAACCAAGAGTCGCATGTCGATTTACCACTGCTTAATTACTGCAATATGTTTTATTCTTATTTTGGGATCTTGAATTGTTGTGATAATTGCTAGCATGCTTAA
The DNA here is from genome assembly GCA_035578085.1 of Solanum pinnatisectum. Lineage (NCBI taxonomy): Eukaryota > Viridiplantae > Streptophyta > Magnoliopsida > Solanales > Solanaceae > Solanum > Solanum pinnatisectum. Next base: position 152,006 of record JAWPEI010000044.1, read on the forward strand.
TGTAAATTGTATCGTAATTTAAGGGATTTTATTGGGGTATTTAAGTAATAGTCTAATTAGAATTATGTATAATTTTAAAAGGAGGCGAAGGATATATATATAGGTCTATATGTATGCATTTTGGGCAGCACACAACTATTTAGGCAGCCTTGAGGGACAGCTGGACAAGATAAACATCACTTGTGTGTGTAGCTATATATTTTGACACCTCCTCTAGTGAATTTCTTTTCCCTTGAAGTCTAAGAACCTTAGAACATTATCTAACCATTTGTTCTTCAAAATCACAAGAGAAAAACTTGGTCCTTTGGGCTGGAATTCGAGACACACATTTCTCTTTGGTAAGTGCTGAAATCTGTTTCTGAGCTGGGTAGTGTTTGGTAATTTATGCATATCTCGTTCTCTAGTGCTTATTTTATAGTGAATAAATATGTTTTGGAAAGCTAATGCGTATATCTACAACTCTTATGGTTATGTAAAACTCTAATTTAGCTGTTATGGATTCAAAATATGGGACGCAACATAGGACAAATTCTGTCCAGAGTTCGAAATTAGAAATCCTGTATGGATAACTGTTAGTGTTTTGTACAAAATATATTTTGTGGTGATTCTTCTTTGTTTTCAACCTTAAGTGATGTACCTACATCTTTCATGAAGGTTATAAAGTCTAGTTTTGCTGTTTTCCTTTTCAAATCTAAGTTGCAACATGAGGTACTAGACTGACCAGAATCACTGTTTTGGGAGCATAGTTGTATCTGTACACGCTAAGCTTACTTGTGATGATAATCCTGTTTTACTTCAGCATTCTTGAGATACTAGTAATTAAAGAAGTTATTTAATTATATTTTTAAGGTTGTATATACTCGTGAACAAGTTGAGGACCTTGATACATTGGTTGGTCTACGGTTTGAACTCGCAAAGTTGTGTTGGACTGTTTCTGCGATAACGTATTGAGGTTTGTGTATAAACTTGTACTTGCACTCTTTTAACTGCTGGTATATCTGAAAGTTGATCTTGGTACCTTGGTTACCTCTTGTCACTTTGCATTGTCGTGTTGGTATGACTCTTGTGTAACTCGCCCACTTGTACGGATTGTTTGATCACTTGGCACTCTTGTTAGGACCTTGTCCTTCTTGTGGCTGTGACTTTGTCACTATTGGCATGCCTCTTGATTTGGATCATTTGCCATCTTGACTCTGTATTTTTAGTCCGTCTTAAGAATGGAAGTTTTCTATTTTAAGTACGAACTATAAAGCCATTTTTAATATGGTTCTTGGTTCTCTTGATTATTGGGCTTTGACCCTTCTTGATGCAGGGCGTCGGCCCTTCTTGATACCTACTTGTGCTGGGTGTGACGACATGATGTATATATTGGGCGAGCCTTGTTATTGAATCTCTTGGAAAATGGTGCTATGAGTTTTCTTGACATTTGGATCTTTAAATATCGAATTTGATACTCTTTATATATTGTTACTTGATTTATTTATTGTGTTTCAATTGTGCTGCTCATGACTTGAGAATGGTAGATTGGTGAATTTTGAGGGCTCCGAACCTATAGTTTTTACACCACTAAGTAATATGCTTAGCGATAGTTGTTTCTATTGTAGGGAATGATCGAGAGGAGGCATGAAGCTGGTCATTGGAGATAGAGATTTTGAGAGCCTTATGGAAGATCACATTTGCATATAGACATCTATATTTTGTATAAACTTTGGGACTTATACATGATCTATGTGTAGTATATTTGCATGAAATTTTGAGGATTAATCGGATCATGTCACCATGGGTTGTAATATAAGAATGGCTACATGTTTTGTTCATTTGGGGTGTGTAAGCCCAAGTCTTGTAATATATTAAATTTTCTACTTGTTTTGAATAACTGTATGAAGCATGAACCACTAGGTTTGGGTTCTCGGAAGTTGGTAATATTTTTTTTATATATCATTTTTTACTAGCGTGAGAATGATATATGCATAAAAATCTTGTAAGTTATTGGCTTATATTATGTCGAAAAGGTCGTGACATGCTATGCTTTAGAATTCCTCTTATATGCTCGACATTCCACGTACTGAGCCATTTCTCTTGCATCATTTCATGATGCACATAAAGGTATTCAGGGTCATCAACAGGCGCTTCGTTGATACCATATGCAATTTTAGTTAGCTATGGTGAGCCTCCTTGCTTCCGGAGGGTTCCACTTGTACTTTCAGTTATATCAGTTGTTAGGATGTTGTGGGTCTTGTCTCGACCTCATCTTTGTCAGTTAAAGGCTTCATAGATAAAAAGTAGAGTTTGAGAAGTTTTTTCATTTATCTTATTTAATGTTTTAAAGACTTGAGTCGCCTAGTGTTGGCTAGTTGAATATTCCATTTATATTCAGAGTAAATTATTTGAGTTAAAACTTTGTATTTGATTTTCATGAATTTTATTCAGTTTTTAAGCTTTTATATGCTTGAGTTAGTCTTTTGCTTGTCAGCTAGGATGAGGGTTCGCTTGGGGACCACCAATGGTTCTCGAGCGCCGGTCATATCCAGGGTGTAGACTTGGATCGTAACATCGTCGATAGTGATCAAGCTCGCCAAAAGTTCCAAAATAATTTGATGAAGGAGTCAAGCCAAAGGTGAGAAGAGGAGTTACTCTGCAGATTGCCGAACTGGTCGGCGATTCCGACTTACTTCACCGAGTTGACTCTGTGCTGAATTTTTAGGAACGTATAAATAAAGTTTTTGAAAGAGGAAAAAGATTTTCCACATGGTTTACTTCTGGGTTTTTGAGAGTTTTTACGTTCTAGAACATTGTCTTTAGATTTTTAGTAGAGTTTGGGATTTAGATTAAGAGATTGTAAGATTTTAACTTCGATTTCAACATTTGGGGATTGCAGATCGTTAGCAAATCAGATCGAAAACTTTGTTAGTAACGATTTCTTGCTTTTCACTATGCTTAGCTAAACCCCTTACCTTGGGGGTGTGATTATGTAGTTGAATGCGTTAATTAGCTAATGGGTGTTGTTAGTTGCTAATATTAATGTTGTTTTGAAGTGGCTTCAATTAATTGTTCATGTTTTAATTGAAGAGTTGCCATTGCAAATGCAATTCTAGCTTAGTTCTCTATGCTTGCTTGAGAAAGAGGTAGTAGAGTGGAACGATTAATCAATAGTTGTATTGATTGCGTGTTTAAAATCTAGCTTGAGAAAGTGGGTTTGATTGCGTCTTTACAAATCCAGCTTGAAACAGTGGATTAATTAAGGATTTGGGTTGTTTCGTTGTGTTATGCTTGTTGAGGTTCGAAATAACTCACTTCAAATGCAATAGTTGATTGAGAAATGACTATTGTAATCAAAACCTAGCCTACCCATTGAGATTCAACACCTTTAAGTAACTAGTAATCACCCATTATGCAAAATTAGAATTCGACTGATCACACTCTAAGGTCCAATCTCTACTTTTTTACTTCCCGTGTTAAGGAATCTTTGTCTTAAATTGGTTACCAAATTCCCCCATTTGATATTAATCATTGAAACTTTGTGATTTTTCTTAATGCTACGAAACCTATACTGCTACAAACGATTAGGAAACATTTTACTTCTTAATTGATTTCTTTACTGTATCACTCCCTGTGGGATTGATCCGAATTCTTAGTTGGGTTTATACTTGTTAGCGACTTCCTAAACTTTGAATTGGATGAAGTGTAGTTGAGCATTATCATTGGACTTGTTCTTCCTCACACCCTACATCTCAATTTTTTCAACAAATTGTTACATTTAAGGATCCATTCATGATTCTTGATATTGAATTTCGTTATGTAACAATTGAAGTTTGATTTCCTTTATTTTCTTTAGAATCTTGTAATGTTGTTCATGCTTGAATCACCTAAACCCTATGAATTTGTAAAGTTATGCTTTGAAAGAAATCTTATGAAAATTATTACGTATTGGCTTTGGATTTGAGAAATAAGAAGGGTTTATGTGAAATTTCCCAATTCTAAACTAGTTTGAAGCGTTAATTTTACCAAAAAAATCATCAAAGTCACTGGGGAAGGGCTAGGGCGGTGCACCAATAGTGCGCCCAAACCCAGTCCCGATACTTTAGAAAGGCGGCCCAGAGAATGCACCAAAACCAGTGATGCTTTGGGCCTAGTGAGCGCCCCACTGTACACCGTGAGTCATTTGGGTGATTTTTTCTCATTTCATCAGGCGTGTGTTCCTTTAATTTGTTGTTATGTTTTCCCTCTTTTTATTAACTCCTATAAACTCCTTTTACCTATGAAAATACCTACATATCGTAATCATGTGTCTAAGTGTGCATTCACAACTAAACTGAGTTTGCATGAAAAGTTTAAAGGTTTTATTTTCAGAAAAATATAAGAGTTTTCAATTACTATGCATATTGATCATGGGCTTGAAAGATAATTCCATAAGAATACGTCTAAAGTTAAGCATGAGTTATGTTTTTGAATTGTCCTTTAGTACAGTAAAAGTCCCTTTATTTTCAAAAGGGTGAATTGAGCATAATTGGTATTGTTTATTATTTTGGGAGTACTATTGAGCACCAAATTTGGTTAGAGTCTTTTATGACTCAAAAGTCCCATATAACTACATAGATAACATAAGATAGGATAACATTGACTCATCATGCGACTCCTCACTACCTCTAAGAAGGTCTATTAGATGGATCAATAGTTACAATACCATATCATCCTATGCCCCAGCAAAGTATAGGATGACCCTTTAAACGTGGGCGAAACGTTGTATCATTGCTAGGCTCATAGTAATGGTTGTCGGTTGGGGAAACTCTCCCCAAGTAAAGTATATTATTTTCATTTTGCTTTTTATTGCACATCTTATTGTAAAGTTCAAATGGTTTACACTTCATGTTCATATATTGATTTAGTTGAGTTGCTTTTAGTCATTCAGTTCAATTTCTATTTTAATCAGATATATTACATATTCGTACATTTAATGTATTGACGTTATTCAACTTGCATATTTTATGATGCAAATATAGGAGTTCAGGATCATTAACAAGTGTTTCATTGAGATCACATTACACTCGTAGACAATATTTGGTGAGGCCTCCTTGTATTCGAGAGACTCCATTTTTGTTTCCGTTTTAGTAGCATTTGAGGTGTCATGGGTCTTGTCCCGACACATAGCTTGAACTTTTAGAGGCTTCATAGACATATAAAAGTAGATGTGTCCAGTCTTTTCTAAGGATGTTTGTCTAACCTATGACTTATGTTAAGTATTTCAATACAGTGATTTAAGACTTCTCTAAATGCTCATCTATGTAAGCTTCCGCGTATTATGTAGAGTCATGTGACTCATAGTAAGCCAGGCCAAAGGTTCACTTGGAGATCAAAAATGATTCTCGAGTGTCGATCACGTATATGGTGTAGGCTCGAGTCGTGACATAAATACAAGTCTCAGATGTCTCTGCTTCTTAAATAGAACAAAGCATAAATAAAGGAAAAGAGGGCCCACTAAGATGACAAGAACTACCTCTCAAGTCCTTCAACGAGCCTATAAGTTAGGAAAAGAAGAAGATTACACAGTTCCAAACTCAGAACCTACACAAGTGGAGAAGTAAGGAGTGAGTACCCCAAACATGGTACCCAACAAGCAACCTATTAATTAGGCAACTTAGCTAAATTGAATACTCCTTTCACTCCAACAAAAACCTCAACAAACTACAATCTGCATAGAGATCATAGACCGAAAGTCACATTTCAACAACCGACAAGTATCAAATCACTTACTCTCAAGTACAAAGCATTTAAATAAAATATATCAATATGTTCAACTCACATATCAAATAAACCTATCCAACACCTCAATTGGCTCAATCACTTGCATCAAAAAGTCAAATAAATGCATCAAGTAGATTGATCACAAAGGTCACCATTTGCCAGGACCATTGTCCTTCGACACAATGTTTGTCACGACCTAAGAGCACCCCTAGTCGTAACACTGCGTAATCGAGCCCAAAGGGTCCTATACAGGCCTCATAGCATTCATTCATTGCATATGTAATAAAAATAGTGTGAAATTAAAACTTTTCTTAATAAAACCAACAATCAAAATCTCATTTATAAAGCAGCGGAATACTAAAGTCTCACATGGCCATCTTAGACAAAACTTTTAAACAAGATAGGGTCACGGCCCTTTACAATCGAAGTCTTAACATAGTCTTAAAACATAAAGGAACTAGAAACATTAGAAGTCCTTGTCCTCGGTCTATGAGGACATACCAAAAGATGTCTTGGAAGAAGTCTAGTCCAAGCTCCAACTAGAGAGATACTCAATTACCGCAACCTACACTTGTAGTAAAACATAGAAGAAGAATGAGTTAGCACAATTAAGTACCAAGTATGATAGCCATGCAAAACATGCTTAAAAAGGACATTTGATTGACATACATGCTTTTATGCCATTTTGGTAAAACTTCATGAGATTCAAGTATAAGAGTCATAATACTCAATCATAACCAATATACAAGTCATTATTCACATTAGAACATACTTCACATGTAAACCATTCCTTTACCTTTAACCCTCCACCTCAAATAACCCTTAGGCAATAGTTTGTGCAATGTATGGATAGAGTCTCATACCACCATCCACACCAAAGCATCACCCTAAGGTCACCAAAGGTGAACACATTATACAACCTTTCTATCCTTACACAATAGTCACACATAAGAGACACAACATTACCTAAGACATAATCATCATATAGCGACCATCGACTAAGATAACTCTAAGTCACAATTGTGCAATGTGCAAGTAGCATCCCATACTACTACTCACACTAAGTGCTCCTTTGAAGTCAACATAGACTAGGTACATTCATACTCAACAAGACATAACAAGGAAGTAACTCATGATACATATATAATCCATGTATAGCATGCATTCTTACATTACCCATGTAAGCATCTAGGTCACTCATTCATTAACTTCGTGAAGAACACCTTCAATCATTAAAACATAAGATCAACATTCTTCATTAAGATGATCATAAGAGTCCATTCATTACATTAACATTAAAAGGAACATACCATGACTCCTCTCAAATGCCTACTTGTGCAATGCATAGATGGCGTCCCATACCACCACCCACTCTAAGAAGTGTATCCTTAAGAAACCATAGTTCATTAACATTGTTTGTGGGGGTAAGCCTTAACTGACATAGACCATGTGAACTTGACATGGAATCCCGGTGTCACCCTCACCGGATAATGGGATTCCTACTTGCCTAAGGTAGGACCATCATTTTTTTAGCCTTAAGTGGATCCACTAGCTAGACCTTTGTGGGAAAATAGTTATGGGATATGGAGATTGCTACTAGACACCCCGCCTCAACTGACAGATGAGCATCCATCTTAACAGATTGCTACTAAGTACCCACTCATGGATGAGCACCTATCTCAACCCATATGCTTTCGGTGCTTAGCATTATTCCCCCACGGAGTGCATTTCATTAATTACATTAATTCATTATGGGATAAGGGATTGCTAACAGATACCCCGCCTCAACTCCCGAATGGGCATTCATCCCAACCCAACATTTATTCGTTCATTGGAAAGCTCGTAGATTCAAAGATGAGAATAGCCTTTCACTTAGGAATCCCATATTGTGAGAAAGTCCTTTCACAACATGTCTTTTCATTCATTAGAGTACAATTGAGAATAGCCTTTCAATTGACTCAACATCATTAACATTATCTTAGAAACTTCACTCATTTTTCATTCAAAGTGTGTGTGTATGTGAGAATAGCCTTTCACACAATCCCCATCGTTCACAAGTGTTAATAGAGAGATAACATTCAATCTTAACACAATTAGCTTCTAAATATGATCATCATTCATTCATTTAAATCACACGCATGCTTCACATTATAGTCACACATTGTAATTAAACATCTCCACCTTTCAAGTGGATCAATAGATCAAACACAATTCTACTTCATCATGTAATTTAGACATAACTTGCCCTTTCAAGGCCATGCTCACAAGTCATCAACAAACCTTAAATTTACCATAACTAAGACATACATAATGACATAATTCAATAACTCAAAGCAACTTTGATAAGTTCCTTTCATAAGCCTTCATAATCACCAAACCCACTTCATAAATGTACAATTTAGGAATTGAGAGAAATCAATGGTTCATAGAGTGTTTTCATAACAAATCATCAATTAAACATTAATACAGTCATTATTGGTCATTAGAAACCCTTTGAAATTGTCTGATGAAAGAACCTATGAGATTGAGTAAAACCCTAGGTTTTCATGATTTGAAATCACCTATGAATTGGCTCCTTGAATGGAAAATTAGACAAAGATCAAGACCATCATACCTTTACTAAGAATCCCCAAGCAATTTGAGGAAGAACCATCTTGGAATCACCAAACTCTAGCTTCAATGGCTCCCTTCTTCTTCTTCTCTAATGGAGGATTTCTAGTGAGAGAAATTTTTAAGAGGAGATGAGTTTCTTTTTTATTCTATTTGGAGTGACTTAAATGATCGGATTTAGGTCTAAAAAGGTTTTATAATTGCTAGGAAAGGAATAGAATAATAGGGACTTATCTTTGGAAAAGGACTAAGGACCCTTAAAGTCTTAACTTAAAATTCTGCCCTTTGCCCGCCTAAGCTCGCCCTTTGGACACTTGGGCTCACCAAGTGCACTAGGCGACTCACCAAGTGCACCCTTGGCTCGCCCTTTGTTCAAGTAAGCTCACTAATTTGGGCTGTCCACTTGGCGGACTAGAGGGGAGATGGGCGACTCACCAAGCTTGTTGGCGAGCTTGCACCTAGCTCGCCCTTTGGTCCAGCATCTTGGCCAAATGGGGCAGACACTAGGCAGTCACAAGGTCACAAGGGCAACTCGCCCAACCTCCTGGGCGATCAAACAATCCCATCGCAAAAAGGTCCACCAAAAGACAAGGTTTCTTTCACCCTATCTTTCTAGTCTAGTTCCTTGCTTGCACCTAAGCTTTAACCTTGCCACACTTAGGTTCTAAAACAGCCTAGACATCAACCTAAAGTCACACTAACCCAAACGTTAGGGCTATAGTTCAATCTATTGTTTTCTGAGTCGTTACAATATCCCCTGCCTAGGAACATTCGTCCTCGAATGACACTTTAAACATATTAAGGGAAAACGACTCAAGACAAGCAACCCATCATGCATGAAGTATCAATATAAATGCATAATCATTGGAGGGAACATCAAATCCACATCAATAAGCTCAATGCAACACAAGCAAGTAGGAACTACATCTACAAATTCATTATGCACCAAACAACAACATTTCTCATTTCGTTGGAGGAACTTCCTTCTCCAACTCATATCATGCTAAACAAAACATCATTAGGAAAAATATGCAATTACTCACAAAAGCACATTAGGCATGTTCAACAATTCACCTCATGAAGCATATAGACAACCCATACTAAATGCAAATTGACATGAGGAACATAAATCACATAAGCTCATTTTCTCATTTAAACATGAATTCAATAGAACATGCATAACATAAGGAGACCATGGAAACACAATATCACACATGACTCCACAACATGAACAAGCTACTAGGAACTCTCGGGCTCAAGCTTGAATAGGAATAGAAGGAAAGAGATAAGGATATCAACACACTCAACAACCTTTCTATTTAACACACTCAACAACCTTTCTATTTAACACACCATCTCTCACTTAAGGGTAAACCCAACTAAGGTCAACATAAAACAACATAGGAATCCTCAACAAGACATCACAACTCTAAAGAACTATCAACTTACCTGTGCCTTCATCCAGATTAGCTCATTTGTCCTTGTTAGCTTAAAGCACATAGAAACGGTTCTTCCTTGGAGCATTAGGATCCGGACCATGAAGAGAATCTTGTTTGGTCTCCCTTCCTTGTGCCGAGAGTGTTGGGAAATCCCTCATCTTATGACCCTTCTTTCCACACCTAAAGCATCCATCCGTGCCAGCAAGGAACCTACTTAAATAATGCTTCCCACACTTAGCACAAATAGACCTCTCAAATGAAGAACCATCTCCATTCCCTCCTTGAGGTTTAGGGTTAGACACCCTATCATTGTTGACCATAGGAGAATCTTGGTTGTAGTACCTCTTTTTGGACCTTGGCTGACTTTGTTCTTCGGGTTTAGCTCTTTTTGCCTCCCTATTCATTTTCCTAAGTTTTGTCTCCTCAATTTGTTGAGCGAAATCATGAGCCTTGAGATATCCATATCATGATGGAGCATTGCCGCACGACATTATTCTTCAACCAAACCGGACACCCCCATTACAAACTTATTCATCCTAGCCCTTGAATTTGCCACCAAGGTTGGTGCATACTTGGATAGTTGTGTGAACTTGAGAGAGTACTCCTTCACGCTCATACCCCCTTGACGAAGGTTCATGAATTCCACCAACTTTTGTTCCCTCAACTGTAGGGGGAAAAACCTATCAAGAAAGGCCGTCTTAAATGATCCCCAATCCACTAGGCCTGCTCTCACGGGTCTCTCATCTCTCCATTGCTCAAACCACACTTGAGCTACATCTTTCAATTTGTAGGCGGCTAGTTTCGCCTTTTCTCGAGGAGACATTCCCATGGCATCCACCACTTTAAACACTTCATCTATAAAGCCTTGTGGATCTTCATCCACTTTAGATCCATGGAAGGTAAGGGGATTCATCCTTGTGAAATCCCTAATTCTTAAAGCGGGTGTACTTGCATTGGGGTCAACGCGGGGTCCAACTTCTTGGTTAGCTTGGGCCACTAAGGCTTGATCTTGAGTGGTGACAACTTGAGTTTGAACCGACATGAGTTGGGTCAAAGTTTGAAAGGCCGCCCTTATCTCCACATTAGACATGACCCCTTCATCTTTAGGAGCTTGAGGGTCTTGAGGAACTTGAGGGGGAACCTCCTCATTCACATTCTCCTCTTATGCCCTCCTTGTGTTAGGCCTTCTTGTATCCATATCCTATAAATACAAGAGAAGGATTAGGAAAATTACACTTATATAGCTAAACTCTAAGGAACGAATTCAAGAATATGAAAGAAGTGTAACTTTCTAACGTCCTATAGCCTCTTGCCCATAGATGTGTCGCGACTCACATCGATGAATAAGACTACGTGGCTTGTGAGACATCAACCCTAAAACCATTCCCAAAACCTTGTGCTCTGATACTATGTTTATCATGACATGAGAGCACCCCTTAGTCGTACCACGGCGTACTCGACCCAGAAGGGGTCTTATACAAGCCTCATAGCATTCATTCATCGCATATGTAATAAAAATAGTGTAGAATTAAAACTTTTATTAATAAAACCAAGAATCAAAAACTCATTTATAAAGCAGCGGAATACTAAAGTCTCACATGGCCATCTTAGATAAAACTTTAAACAAGATAGGGTCACGACCATTTACAATCGAAGTCTTAACATAGTCTTAAAACATAAAGGAACTAGAAACATTAAAAGTCCTTGTCCTCAGTCTATGAGGACATACCAAAAGATGTCTTGGAAGAAGTCTAGTCCAAGCTCCAAGTAGAGAGATACTCAATTACCGCAACCTAAACTTGTGGTAATACATAGAAGAAGAATGAGTTAGCACAATTAAGTACCAAGTATGATAGCCATGCAAAACATGCTTAAAAGGATGTTTGATTGACATACATGCTTTTATGCCATTTTGGTAAAACTTTATGAGATTCAAGTATAAGAGTCATAATACTCAATCATAACCAATATACAAGTCATTATTCACATTAGAACATACTTCACATGTAAACCATTCCTTTACCTTTAACCCTCCACCTCAAGTAACCCTTAGGCAACAGTTTGTGCAATGTATGGATAGCGTTCCATACCACCATCCACACCAAAGCATCACCCTAAGGTCACCAAAGGTGAACTTATCATACAACCTTTCCATCCTTACACAATAGTCACACATAAGAGACACAACATTACCTAAGACATAATCATCATATAGGGACCATCGACTAAGATAACTCTAAGTCACAATTGTCCAATGTGCAAGTACCATCCCATACTACTACTCACACTAAGTACTCCTTTGAAGTCAACATAGACTAGGTATATTCATACTCAACAAGTCATAACAAGGAAATAACTCATGATACATATACAATCCATGTATAGCATGCATTCTTATATTACCCATATAAGCATCTAGGTCACTCATTCATTAACTTCGGGGAGAACACCTTCATCCATTAAAACATAAGATCAACATTCTTCATTAACATGATCATAAGAGTTCATTCATTACATTAACAATATAAGGAACACACCATGACTCCTCTCAAATGCCTACTTATGCAATGCATAGATGGCGTCCCATACCACTACCCACACAAAATTGAATATCCTTACGAAACCATAGTTCATTAACATTCTTTGTTGGGGTAAGCTTTAACCGACATAGACCATGTGAACTTGACATGGAATCCCGATGTCACCCTCACCGAATAAAGGGATTCCTACTTGCCTAAGGTAGGACCATCATTTTTTTAGCCTTAAGTGGATCCACTAGCTAGATCTTTATGGGAAAATAGTTATGGGATATGGAGATTGCTGTTCAACTCACGGATGAGCATCCATACTAAGAGATTGCTACTAAGTACCCCACCTCAACTCATGGATAAGCACCTATCTCAGCCCATATCCTCTCGGTGCTTAGCATTATTCCCCATGGAGTACATTTCATTCATTACATTAATTCATTATGGGATAAGGGATTTCTACTAGATACCCCGCCTCAACTTCCGAATGGGCATTCATCCCAACCCAACATTTATTTGTTCATTGGAAAGCTCATAGATTCAAATATGAGAATAGCCTTTCACCTAAGAATCCCATATTATGAGAAAGTCCTTTCACAACATGTCTTTTCATTCATTAGAGTACAATTGAGAATAGCCTTTCAATAGACTCAACATCATTAACATTATCTTAGAAACTTCACTCATTTTTCATTCAAAGTGTGTGTATGTGAGAATAGCCTTTCACACAATCCCCATCGTTCACAAGTGTTAATAGAGAGATAACATTCAATCTTCACACAATTAGCTTCTAAATATGATCTTCATTCATTTATTTAAATCACACGCATGCTTCACATTATAGTCACACATAGTAATTAAACACCTCCATCTTTCAGGTGGATCAATAGATCAAACACAATTCTACTTCATCATGTAATTTAGACATAACTTGCCCTTTCATGGCCATGCTCACAAGTCATCAACAAACCTTAAATTTACCATAACTAAGACATACATAATGATACAATTCAATAACTCAAAGCAATTTAGATAAGTTCCTTTCATAAGCCTTCATAATCATCTAACCCACTTCATAAATGTACAATTTAGGAATTGAGAGAAATCATGGGTTCATAGAGTTTTTTCATAACAAATCATCAATTAAACATTAATACAATCATTATTGGTCATTAGAAACCCTTTGAAATTGTTTAATGAAAGAACCCATGAGATTTAGTAAAACCCTAGGTTTTCATAATTTGAAATCACCTAGGAATTGGCTCCTTGAATGGAAAATTAGTCAAGGATCAAGACCACCATACCTTTACTAAGAATCCCCTGGCAATTTGAGGAAGAACCACCTTGGAATCACCAAACTCTATCTTCAATGGCTCCCTTCTTCTTTTTCTCTAATGGAGGATATCTAGTGAGAGAAATATTTGAGAGGAGGTGGGTTTCTTTTTTATTCTATTTGGAGTGACTTAAATGAAAGGATTTAGGTCTGAAAAGGTTTTATAATTCTAGGAAAGAAATAGAATAATAGGGACTTAACTTTGGAAAAGGACTAAGGACCCTTAAAGTCTTAACTTAAAATTCTGCCCCTTGCCTGCCTAAGCTCTCCCTTTGGACACTTGGGCTCACCAAGTGCACTAGGCGACTTACCAAGTGCACCCTTGGCTCGCCCTTTGTTCCAGTGAGCTCACTAATTTGGGAAGTCCACTTGGCGGACTAGAGGGGAAATGGATGACTCGCCAAGCTGGTTGGCGAGCTTGCACCTTGCTCGCTCTTTGGTCCAGCATCTTGGCCAAATGGGGAAGCCACTAGGCGATCACAAGGGCACAAGGGCAACTCGCCCAACCTCTTGGGCAATCAAACAGCCCCATCGCCAATAGGTCTACCAAAAGACAAGGTTTCTTTCACCCTATATTGCTAGTCTAAGTCCTTGCTTCCACCCTAGGCTTCAACCTTTCCCTTCTTAGGTTCTAAAACAGCCTAGTCATCAACCTAAAGTCACAGTAACCCTAACATTAAGGTCTAGTTCAATCTATTATTTTCTGAGTCGTTACAATGTCACTATCCTGAACTATTTCCCTTCAAAATTTATTTCACTTCCCGGAACCATTTACCTTCGGCTTTTATATTGAATCCCTTGCAAGAACCACTGCCCTTTGACATTAATATCACTAGTTGGAACCATTTCCCTTTGGCATTATCACAAAATATCTCTTACCAAAACTATTTCCTTTCGACACTTATATCAGTTGCCGAAACTATTTTCCTTTGGCTTTCATATCAAGTGTCTGATCACGGTGTTCACCCATTAATGCACACAAAAAATATTACACTACATAGATGGTCAACAATTAAAATCCTTCAAGTCCACTTTCATGCATTCAAGCAAATCACCAATGAATCAGATGGGGGAAACAACAAGGCATTTCACAAATTTTCATCATCATCAAGAAGCCTTTTCATTTCCCCCTTTTTGTTGGTCAACATTAAACAAGTGGAGCAAATAAACCTCATCTCATTCCCGATTACTCCCCAAAACATAAAAATGAAGAGAAATAAGCAATTCAATAAAATTACAAAGTTTAAGAGATCACTTTCCTTAATACAATCAATGAATCAATCTGAAGCTTGAGTTTTTCCTTTCCAACTCACTTCAAAGCCAAACAATCTAAATCAATCAATTATTCCAAATAAATCATTGAAAATGAATATTCTACAAGTCACGTTACGGGTCGTTGACTTGATTTTGGAAGCAGTCGAGATGCCTTTCCTGGGGAACCCTTCCTTGCATTCTTTTATTGTATTCACTTCAATCGCTCCTCAATCGAGGGATCAAAGATCGGATTCTCACATAAATTATTTAGAGAAATGGGTCAATCAACTCAAAATCTAATTTCAAAATGGAGATTTGAATCAAGAAAACAATGGTTGAAAAATTAAGGTTTAAGGCTTTAGGGACTCATTAACAAAAACCATTTCAAAAAGGGATCAAAATCACCATTTTAGATCAGAATTGTAGTTCTTGGAAAATTTGCCATTTTCGAAGTAAAATCTCAAATCATGATTTTAGAATCCATAAATAATCAAAGAGAGATGAATTTAGGGTCACAAAAGCTTACCCAAATGATTTTGCACAAGAAAACCTTTCACCTCCAAGGGTTTCCTAAACTCAAAAATGGAAAATGGGCTTAAACACAGAAATTGTAGGTCAAAAACCCTCTCTGATGTTGCAATAGTGGTCAAGGGTGTTCACAAAAAGGAACCCCATAAAGTTTTTGAGCATCACAAAAGTGAACAAGCCTTCACTTCTGTAAAGCTCACAATCACGAACAGGTCCTTCGTGATTGCAAGATCAAGGGAAGTTGACCCTTTACGAAAGCGAACCATACCCTGGAGCCTCTCGAAAGTGAGCTCAACCTCACGATCGCGAGAGACACCACAATCAGGCACCAGAAAAATCAATGCTAAAAACATTAAAAAGATCCTCGGGGTTTGTTCAGAACCCGGTACATACAAACCATATATGCAAATCGATTATACTCGATGTTTCGGATTAAATGAAACTGTCAAAATTAGAATCTGACGTATCCTTGACTTGGCGCTAGTAGGAACCACAAGAAACTAACTCAATGCCTAAAAAAGCTAAAACAAGTTTGAAACCTCACAAAAATCAAGCAAGACCATTCCTAGGCCTAAAATCATCCCCTGAATCTAATAAAACTCTTAAAATACCGATTCGAGTATCCGAATTCTAAATATTGACCAAAGTCAACCGAAAGGCTAAAAATCTACAAATTCACAACTAATGACCTACAATTCTAAAAAAGACACCGAATTTGAAACTGACAACTTTCACATATTAAATTTCACTTTCTAGGATTGATGGAATCGACAAAATTCCATTCTGACACTTGAAACTCCAAATGACACTGAGAACCAATTTTAAGCAACTTAAGCCTTTCAAACTCAAAAATTACTAGATTCGTAACTTTTACTCAAAGTTGAAACCAACTTCCAAAACTTAAATAAGAAACAGCTCGGGGTCAATGTTGAGAGGGGCAAAATGGTAAATTTCATAGAAAAATAAAAAATGACTAATCGTATCATTACATTATCCACCACTAAAAATCATGTTCATCCTCGAACATAAAGCAAAAGAAAGTACCTGAAGCCTCGAAAAGATGAGAATATTTGGCACGCATATCAGTTTCCATCTCCTATGTCACATTACTAGTTGAACGGTGATTCCATTGCATCTTTACTAAAGCGATTTCTTTAGTCCTAAGCTTTCGGACTTACCTATCAAAAATGGTTATAGGCTTCTCCTTAAAAGATAAAGCTGGACTCAACTCAATTGAATCAAGAGCAAATACATGGGACTCATACGACATGTTCTTCTAAAGCCTGGAGACATAAAACATGGAACATTTGACAAGCTAGGTGGTGTAAACACCTCAGATTTGAGAAATAGAAAAAAATTGCAGCTTTCTAGACCAGGTACAAGAACCACGGAAGCCACCGACGGTCCGTGGTCTGACACACGATCCGTAGGTAGGGTCCTTCATTGAGGACCAAATATTTATGGTATCTCATCCCACCCACATTCGGCCAGTACGGTCCATGGTTGGACCTACGGATTGTAGGTGAAGGTCAGTAACCAGTTAGAGGGAAATTGTTGTTGGGTCAACTTCAAATGGTCATAACCCTTAGCACAAAAGGAATCAAGTGGCACATGACCTACCAAATGATATGTAATTTAATCATCTTTCCAACGCCACCAAGTTTGCTAAAATCCTATCTCAGAGTAAAAAAGTGATGCTCGTTTTAGTGAAACCCAGTCGGGAAGACTTGACCGACGACCCCACCTACATTTTGTAGGTCGACCTACGACCTGTAGGTCCCTCCGTGGGTGGCCTTCGACAGCCTTTAAGTTATGATCATTTGGGTCTTTTTCCCATCCGTTGGATACTTAAACTTCATCATTTTATGCCTATACTATATCGTTTTACTCAGTCTAAGCCTAATAAGTTAGTTAGACTTACCCAGAACCCTCATTAACCTAAAATCATAGAAACTTTGAGCAAAAAGAAGTGGAAAAGTCGACCAAAACTCCCAAGAATAATCATCGGTGTTCTTCAAAGTTTCAGCCCTGAAATCGAAGGATTCCTCCATAGATTTCGTCACCAGGTATGTGGGATTTCACTTGTCGATTCCTTTCATCCACTAGGTCCCTAGAATTTGTCAGATTCTTGATTCGTTATATCTTGCTTAGACGTAGGGTTTCTAAAACCTTAGATATTAGTTGTGATTTAGCTGTTAGAGTATTCCTAATCACATTATCATGTTTTTATGGCATTGTTGCTTAGTTCTTTGCATGAAACTCAGAACCCTAGTTCTGTAGATTCTCTTAGTTCATGAATTACACATGCTAGGTTAGTTAAACAAATATACATGCTTCAGTTTTCGAATGTCACATTATCAGTATATAATTGATATATTTTTAGATTTTGCATGTCAACATTTTGAGCTATTCAGCATTTCAGTAATTCAGTCATAACGTGTTACATACATATTTAATTGGGAGTAGACTTAACAACGAGGTGGACTAGGGTTCAGCGTACCCGTATAGTCCCAGAACTACGTGCCCCTATAGGTTTATAAGTCCCCTCTATGGGCATCATATTTAGTAATCACACCAGTCATGCCTTATACCCCCGGCAAGGTATATTGGGTCCTCTCGATGGGAGCTTATACGTCGGACTCCACATTTACATCATGTGGTTTTATGTCGGTTAAAAGTAGCTCCCATTGTCAGACTCTAGTGCATTTGACCAGGTTTTGATTTTATACTTCAGTATTCAGTTTCAACATGCTTGTTTATGATTAGTACTTAGTCATTGCATTTAGCTCAGCCTTCTATATATTTCAGCATTTACATTCAATTCAGATTATGTTATTACTCAGTATGCTTTGTTTCGTTATGTATTTTATTCAGCTATACTATATATCTTGCATGCTCAGTACAGTCCAAGTACTGACGCATACTCTGCACAACATCCTTTCATTATGTAGGTTCAGGTACTCAACATCGAGATCACGCATAGATCGGTTCCCGATCTCCAGTTCAACAACTTTAGTGGTGAGTCCTCATACTTTGAGGACAATAGACATGTTTTTCACTTTAGTCTTTTTATTCAGTTTTCAGTTTTGCTAGAGTTAGTAGGGGGCATGTCCCAACAACTTTAGTTAGTTAGAGGGTTTTACAGACATAGTACTAGATTCAGTTTTAGTTTTGAGTTTGATCCTCCAGTTGTTATTATACTCATAGTCTTTTATATATTTAGATCTATATTGGGTAATCCCCACTTTTAGTTACCATTGTTTAAGCTTCCGCATAGTATTTTATTAAGTAATCTTTTAGTATGCTTATAATATGCCAGCTCAGGGTTAACTTGGGGTCAATATGATCCTAGGTCCCGTGTTTACATCCAGGGGTAGACTTAGGGCGTGACAAACTTGGTATTAGAGCATTAGGTTCAAGAGTACTAGGATGTCTAAAAGCCGCACTAAGTAGAGTCCTTTTTATGGGTGTGAAGTGCACCACATGTAATGAGAG
This sequence comes from Solanum pinnatisectum, assembly GCA_035578085.1. Lineage (NCBI taxonomy): Eukaryota > Viridiplantae > Streptophyta > Magnoliopsida > Solanales > Solanaceae > Solanum > Solanum pinnatisectum. The sequence continues at coordinate 170,935 of JAWPEI010000044.1, forward strand.
GGAGGCTACGGGTATTTTAAGAAAAACTTCACTTTCTTGCTATTCTTATTGTGCGTGGGTATGATCTCCTTTCTAATCTTTTGTTATGTGTTTTAGATCATGCCTCCTCGTAGAGCTTACCTAAGGAATGCTACTGCATGCAATGCTAACACAGCTCCTCCAGTCCCAGACCATGAGGTTTTGAATGTAGAGTTTTGGAATACGATTCAGCTTTTGGCTAATATTATGACTAACCAGAACAATCAGTAGGTTCTAGATCCTACTAATAGAAATGGTGGATCAGTGCCAGCTAGAGTTTGAGATTTTATTAGGATGAATCTGCTTGAGTTTCTAGGGTTGCAAGTTGGTGAGGACCAACAGAATTTCATCGATGAGATTAAGAAAATCTTTGGAGTGATGCAAATAACTGACAATGATAGGGTAGAGCTGTCATCCTACCAGCTTAAGGATGTAGCTCACATTTGGTTTACCCAGTGGAAAGAAAACCAGTGTACGATGCAGTTCAGATGACTTGGGACTGTTTCACTGGAGATTTTTTGGATAGGTTCTTCTCGAGGGAGTTAAGAGAGGCTATGGCTCAGGAGTTTATGAATTTGAGGCAAGATACTATTTCAGTCCAAGAGTACGGACTTAAGACCACCCAACTTTCTAGGTATGATCCACATATGGTTGCCGATCTAAGGGCACAAATGAGTAAGTTTTTATTTGGGGTATCCGACTTAGTGAAGACAGAGTGCAAAAGTGCTATGTTGTTAGAGGGTATTAATATCTCTTGGCTCATGACTCATGCTTAGTAGGTTGAGGGAGATAAACTTAAGGAAATAGCTAAGGACAATAAGAAAGCTAGAATATGGAACTATGACTACTTTCAACATAAATCGGGTTTGGAAATCACTTACAGTTTCGACAGGATCAGAATAGTAGGGCACCAGGCTCTAAGTCTCAGGGGAGTGTTTAAGGAAATAGGACCTACCCAACTTTTCCAAAGTGTGGTAAGAATCATCCGGGTGAGTATCTTGCAGGCAAGGAAGGATGCTTTGGGTGTGGTTAGTCCGACCACAGGTTGAAGGATTGCCTTTCTGCCAGGAAGGGGCAATGAGGTAACAATAATAGGGCTTAGTCTATAGTTCCAGTAGCATCAGCAATTCGCCCAATTCAGTAGGGTGTGTAATCTGGTACAGGTGGCGGTTAGCGCCAAGATAGGTTCTATGCTCTCAGGCTCGCCAGGATCAGAAAAATTCTCCTAATGTGGTCAATGGTATGTTATGAGTCTTTCATTTAGATGCTTATGCATCATTAGATCCAGGGGCTATTCTTACCTTTGTAACTCTTCTTATAGGCTTAATCTTAGGTGTTTGTCAAGAAACTCTTCCAGAACCGATCTCAGTCTCTAATCCAGTTAGTGACCTAGTTATATCTAGACGGATATAAAAAGATTGCCTATCACAGTCTCTTAGAAAGTGACCTTAGCAGATCTTGTAGAGTTAGAAATGGTAGATTTCAATATCATTCTAGGCATGGATTGGTTACATTCCCGTTATGCCTCAGTTGATTGTAGAACTAAGATAGTTTGGTTTCAGTTTCCAAAGAGTTAGTCTTAGAATGGAAGGGTAGTAGCTTAGTGCATATATGTCAAATTATCTCTTACCTTAAGGCTAGAAAGGTAATCTAGATAGTGGTGTAGAACATGTTGAGGAAAAGGGGAAGGAATTAGCAAAAGATATTCATCGGCTTGCTCGCTTAGGAGTTAATCTTATGGACACATCAGATGGTGGTGTGATAGTCTAGAATAGCTCAGAACCTTCATTGGTAGCAGAGGTTAAGGGAAAACAGGACAGTGATACTATATTATTTAAGTTAAAATGTGCAGTTCAATAGTAGAAAGTAGAGGTTTTCTCCGAAGGGGGAGATGATCTCTTTTGTGTTCCTAAGGTGGATGAGTAGTTGAAGTAGTCATGAAGGCCAAGTATCCTCATTTATTTCCTTCCAATTCTGTTTCAGCTTGAGATAATAGTTTCCTCTCGAGTCTCTCAGTTTACTCTTGCATAAATTTAATCTTAGTACCGTGTTCCTTCAGTTGTTCTTGCATTTTCAGCATATTTGCATGTCCTTGGAACTCAGTTGAGTTAGATATTAGTTTCTAGTACTTAGTGGTAGGGATTGCAGCTTCTTCCCTCCATACTCAACTTGTGTAGACTTCATTTGAGGATGAATGTTCCCAAGGGGAAGATATTGTAAACACCTTGGATTTGGGAAATAGAAAACAATTGCAGCTTTCCAGACCTGGTGCAAGAACCATGGAAGCCACCGACAGTCCGTGGTCTGACACACAATCTATAGGTGGGGTCCATCATTGAGGACCAAATATTTATGGTATCTGATCTCACCCACGGTCGACCAGTACGGTCCGTGGTTGGACCTACGGACCGTAGGTAAGGGTGAGCAGCCAGTTAGAGGGAAATTGTTGTTGGGTCAACTTCAAATGGTCATAACCCTTAGCACAAAAAAAATTAGGTGGCCCATGACTTACCAAATGATAGATTATTGAATCCTCTTTCCAACGCCACCGAGTTATTAAAATCCCATCTCTGAGTAAAATGATATGCTCATTTTAGTGAAGCCCTATTGGGCAGACTTGACCGACGACCCAACCTACGGTTGGTAGGTCGATCTACGGCCAGTAGGTCCCTCCAAGGGTGGCCTTTGACAGGTTTTAAGTTAGGGTCATTTAGGTCTTTTTCCCATGAGTTTGGCACTTAAACTTCATCGTTTTATGCCTAAACTATGTCATTTTACTCAGTCTAAGCCTAATAACTTAGTCAGACTTACCCAGAACCCTTATTCACCTAAAATCATCGAAACTTGGAGCAAAAAGAAGAGGAAAAGTCAACCAAAACTCCCAAGAACAAGAACCAGTGTTCTTCAAAGTTTTAGCCCTAAAATCAGAGGATCTCTCCATAGATTTCGTCACTACGTATATGGGATTTCACTAGTGGATTCCTTTAATTCACTAGATCCCCATAATTCAGCCAGATTCTTTATTCGTTATATCTTGTTTAGACCTAGGGTTGCTAAAACCTTGGATATTAATTGTGATTTAGCTATTAGAGTATTCCTAATCAAATTATCATGTTTTTGTGGAATCGTTGCTTAGTTGTTTGCATAAATTTCAGAACCCTAGTTGTGTAGATTCTCTTAGTTCTTGAATTACACATGCTAGGTTAGTTAAGCAGATATACATGCTTCAGTTTTTGAATGTCACATTATCAACATATAATTGTTACATTCTAAGATTTTGCATGTTAGTATTTTGAGCTATTCAGCATTTTTGTAATTCAGTCATAATGTATTGCATACATATTCAGTTAACAGTAGACTTAACATCGAGTTGGACTAGGGTTCAACATACCTGTATAGTCCCAGAACTATGTGCCCCCATAGGTTTATAAGTCCCCTATATGGGCATCAAAGTTAGTAATCACGCAAATCATGCCTTTATACCCCTGGCAAGGTATATTGGGTCCTCTCAATGGGGAGTGTACATTGTAGTGCACGTTAAGCTCATGTGGTTTTATGTTGGTTAATAGTAGCTCCCACAGTCAGACACTAGTGCATTTGACTAGGTTTTGAGTTTATACTTTAGTATATAATTTCAGTATACTTGTTTATGTTTAATACATGGTCATTGCATTTAGCTCAGCCTTCAGTATATTTTAGCATTTACATTCAATTCAGATTATGTTATTGCTCAGTATGCTTTGTTCAGTTATGTATTTTATTCAGCTATACTCTATATCTTGCATGCTTAGTACATTCCAAGTACTGACACATACTCTGCCCTACATACTTTCATGATGTAGGTTCAGGTACTCAGCATCCAAATCACGCATAGATCAGTTCCCGATCTCTATGTCAACAACTTCAGTGGTGAGTCCTCATACTTAGAGGAAAATAGACCTGCTTTACACTTTAGTCTTTTTATTCAATTTTCAATTTTGCTAGAGTTAGCTGGGGGCATTTCCCAGTAACTTTAGTCAATTAGAGGCTTTTTCAGACATAGTACTAGATTCAGTTTTAGTTTTGAGTTTGATCCTCCAGTTGTTATTAAACTCATAGTCTTTGATATATTCAGATCAGTATTGGGTATTCCCCTCTTTTAGTTATCACTATTCAAGATTCTGCATAGTATATTTATTCAGTAATGTTTTAGTATTCTTATGATATTCCAGCTCAAGGTTAACTTGGGGTCACTCATGATCCTAGGTCCCGTGTTTAAGTCCAGGTGGTAGCCTCGGGGCATGATAGGTGGTAAGGCCAACTTATATGCCACCTCTCCCACTTGGCACAAAATCTCAAAAGGTCCAATGAATCTAGGGATAAGCTTACTCTTCCTTCCAAACATCATCACACCCTTCATTGGTAACACTCGAAGTAAAACATAATCACCCTCCATGAAGAGCTTGAACTCTCCGATCTGCATAACTCTTCTGTTGACTCTAGGCTGTCAACAGTTTACCCATGATCATACAAACCTGCTCTATAACATCTAAGAAAGTCTTTATCTACTAAATCCATCTCAGCAGAATCAAACCATCTGATCGGATATCTACACCGTCTTCTGTATAATGCCTCAAAAGAAGCCATTAGAATACTAGAATGGTAATTGTTCTTGTAGGTAAACTCTGTTAAGGGCAAATGTTTATCCCATCTAGCACTAAAATTTATCACACAAGCTCGGAGCACATTCTCCAACACCTGAATCGTCTACTTATACTGAACGCTTGTCTAAGAATGGAAGATGTTACTTATGTCTAACTGAGTATCTAAACTATATTGCAATGCCTTCCAGAAATGGGAAGTAAACAAAGAACCTCAATCTGATACAATAGCAATCGGGACTCTATGTTGTCGCACAATCTGAGTGATATAAAGGTTGGTTAACTTCTCTACCATATACGTCACCAGAACTAGAATGAAGTGAGCAGACTTGGTCAACCTGTCAACAACCACCCAAATAGAGTCATAACCACCCATAGTGGTATTCAAACCCACCACAAAATCTATAGTGATTCGTTCCCACTTCCAAGCAGGAATAGACATCCTCTAAGATATACCTTCGGGCCGCTGGTGCTCATACTTGACTTGTTGAAAAGTCAAACACCTCAAAGCAAAATATACAATATCTCTCTTCATACCACACCACAAATAATGATGGCTCAAATCATAATACATCTTTGCGACACCGGGATGGATGGATAGCGGAAAAAAAGGCCTCCTCAAGAATAATTCTAATCAACTTGCCCATCTTGGGCACACAAATCCTACCCCCAATCCTTAAGATACCCTCAGAATCAAGGATAACCTCCTTGGTTCCCCTTCTCATCACTTTGTCTTGAATGAGACACAACTTCTCATGATAAAACTGACACTCACATATCTGCTCAACTAAGAAAATATGAACCTAAATTAAAACAATCAAACAACCTGTCTCCTAAGAAACTTGTAATTGGATGAGACCGTTGGCTAACCTCTTCCCTAGATGACACAAGATGGTTTTGTCATAGACCTTTAGTGGCTCGAGCCATCTGCACTACCTTAAGTTCAAATCCTTCTAACTAAAGATATACCAAAGACTCCGACCGTGAAGACCTCACAATAAACCCCAAATAGATAATGCCATCATAGCTTAAGAATAAACACTAGAAATGCCAACTCTAGATCATGGGTTGGGTAGTTCCTATCATGGGTCTACAATTGTCTAGAGGCAAAGGCAATCACCTTTCCCTTCTGCATCAGAACCCTTAAGCCTACTCTAGAAGATTCACAATAAACAATGAAGTCCACATCCTCCTCGAGTAAAGTCAAAATAGAAGCCTAATTAAGTCTACAAGGTCTTGAGCAACGAAACATTTAAGTGGCAAATGTGTTGGCTCAAATAACAGAATATTTTGTGATGGATTAGTGAAAGAAATTCCATCGTGAATTTATTCTAAATGACAAAATTTATTATGAAATTAACAACAAGCTATAAAAGTATAAAATGGACTAGTCCGTTGCTAATAAGTGGCAACGAAATTGTTCATCTCTAATACGTCGCTAAACTTGCGACGAAACTCATTTTTTTGTTGCTAAGAAATTATTAACGGGCAAAATAGTAACAACCAATAATCTGTTGCAAATACTCACTAACCTGGTTTAGCGAAGGAATATCATAGATTAGTGACAGATTTCGTCAGTCGCTAAATGCTGATTTTTTTGTTGTGTAAGTCAACAAGGTCTTAAGCTTGAAAGCTCTCCTCAAACTCATCACACCACTAGAATCTCACACGCTGCTAAGTTAATCTGGTGAAAGGAGATGCAATGGTGGAGAAGCTCTTAATGAATCACTTATAGTAGCTTGCAATTCCCACAAAACTACGGATCTCAATGACTAAAGTGGGTCTTGTCCAACCATTAACTGCCTCAATCTTTGCTGGATCTACCCGAATACCCTCCTTAGACACCACGTGTCCCAAAAATGCCACAAAATAAAGTTGAAACTCACACTTTGTGAATTTGGCATAAAGCTTGTCTTCCCTCAATCTCTAGAGTACAATTCTCAAATGCTGGTCATGGTCCTCCTCAATCTTGGATTATACCAATATGTCATCAATGAGCACTATCACAATAAAATCCAGATAAGGTCGAAACACACTATTCATTAACTCCATGAACATTGTAGGGGCTTTAGTCAAATTGAAAGACATCACAAAAAATTCATAGTGACCATAACAGGTCCTGAAAGTTGTCTTAGGTATGTCAAAAGTCGTAATCTTTAGGTAATGGTTACCAAACCTCAAGTCAATATTAGAAAATAGAGATGCGCATTGAAGCTGATCAAACAAGTCATCAATACGAGAAAATGGATACTTTTTCTTAACTGTCACTTTATTCAACTATCGAATAATAAATACACATCCTTATATATCCATCCTTGTTCCACATAGATAATATGGGAGCACCCAATGGAGAAACACTAGGGCAAATAAACCCCTTACTCAACAAATCCTGCAATCGATCCTTCAATTTCTTCAACTCAGCCAAAGCCATATGGTAAAGAGGAATAAATATGGGCTTGATGCCCGGCTCCAAGTCAATGAAAAATTCAATATCCCTATCTCAAGGAACTCTTGGAAGGCTTGTAGGAAACACATCGGTAAACTCTCGTACCATGGGCACATAATCCATGAGAGGTGGCTCAACACTAATATCCCAAATAAAATATAGGGAGGACAAACACCATTTATAAATCAATCTCTTAGCTTGAATGAAGGAGATAAATTTGCTAGGGTAGGAACCGCTAGCACCCGTCCACTCTTGTAACACCTTGCTATGTGAAAGAGCTAGAATTAGAAAGAGCCATTTTTGGAAAGAATGAACAATCTGAAATTTGGTTAAGTTATGTTAACTATGAGTTTTGGGTCAACTTTAAACGACCATAACTCCTAGCTCAGGATGAGTTAGGTGTGCTACAAGATACCGTATGAAATATATTTGAATTATCTTTCCAAAGCCACTGAGTTTTCTCATTTTTGAGTTTGTATGAGGGAGATATGCCCTTTGGAAGTCGAGCTGTCTAGATAAGGAAAGTCAAAACCGGATTTTTGAAGGGTATTTTGGTCTTTTCCGTACCCAATTGATTTAATTCATTTTTAGTGAATTAATTATGGTCAAAACTAGATTGGTTTAGTCTGCACAATTGAAAATTCACGCTAGGGTTTAGAGAGAAGAACTCAAGAGGAGAAGAGAAGAGGAAAGTCAAGATTCGTCATTTTCGTGAGGAATTGACTATGGATTTACCAAGGATTTGATCCTACGAGGTATGTGAAAATTTCATAGTGTTGATCTCGTTCACCCATGAGCCAAACATGTTTATTTCAGTGTGAATTCTCCCTAAAAAGATTGGAAGTTTGAATGTTCTTGATGTGTGTTATTGAATTTCTTTCGTTCTTGAATTTGGGTTGAGATTGAGGAGTTTATTGAGATTACAATGCTGATTCCTTGAGTTGTTTGAGTTAGATTCTTATGTATATGTTTTAGGTATCTGAATCTAAAGAGAATTTGAGAAAAAAGATCGAATTTTTTTGGGTAATTATCTCAAACCACAGAAAAAGTTTTGTTTAAAACATATGAGCTGAGTTATTTTGGAAGTAGTATTGAGCACCGATATGGGGACGAGTTCATAATAACTCATGTATCCATAAATCATGTAGCCAATGTGGGTAGAAAGGGTCATACTTTTTAGATGATTCCTTAATGTTTTTAGCATAGAGTAGTGGATCCACATAATTGAGGCATTCTATATCCCAACAAGTTAGAGGACAGTTCTGGCAGCATGGGTGAGACGTTGTGTCATCACATAGCTCATAGTGATGGTTGTCAATTAGAGAAACTCCCATAGAGTTATATTACTTTATTATATATGTATATTGACTTGTTACTTACTATTTAAAATGCTTTATATAAACTGCATCTTTACTATTGTTTATTTTTACATTGAGCTGAGTATCCATGAGTTGAGTAAACCTGAGGTAAGTTTTATTTCAGAATTTTGTTCAAGGATATGCCATGTTTTTTTCCCCTCGCATGCTCGTATATTCAATGTACTAATGTCATTTGGCCTGCATCATTTTATGATACAGATACAGATAACCAGGATCATCATCCAATGTCTCGTTGATCTAGTTAAGCACTCAGAGTCAGTTGGCTAGCCTCCTTGCTTTCTAGAGGACCCCTTTTTACATTGTTTTTAGTATTTCAGTTGTTAGGATGATCGAGAGTTTTGTCCCGACATCCCTCATTGTTTTAGAGGCTTCATTGACGGCTAGTTATAATTAACTAGTCTTTCCATTTTCAGTTTTTTATGTTAAGACATTGAGTTGCCAGTTTGGACAGTAGAATGTTCTTTTAAGACATTCCAACTTATTGCATGGGTTATCTTTTGAGTTTATTTCTTATTATTTAAGTCTTCCGCTATAAGTTAAGCCAGGCCAATGGTTTGCTTAGGCCAACAATGGTTCTCGAGTGCCAATCTCGCCAAGGGTGTAGGCCCGAGGCGTGACAAACTTGGTATCAGAGGACAAAGTTCAAGAGTCCTAGGGATTCTATGAAGCCGTGTCCGTAGAGTTCTAGTTATCGGTGTTAAGTGTGCCACATCTATAATTAGGAGGCTGCAACACTTAGGAACTATCTCACTTCTTTCATACTCATTTTGTGCGATAGAGTTTATCTCTATATAGTTTCCTTCTAACTATTGCATGCGCGTGTCTTTCAGATTATTCCTCCATGAAGAGCTGTCAGATTTCTTCCTGCTAGAAGGAATGCTGAGGAACAAGCGGTACCTAATGCACCTGAAATGCTACCCCAAGGAGAGGTCACCAATTCTGAGTTCAGGGAAGCGATCAGAATGTTAAGTCAAGCTGTGACCAATCAAGTTGGTTAGAGAGAGAACCAATAGGAAGGTGTTGGAGGTTATGCACGTTTCATGAGTCCACAAGTTGGACTCATTTAGGGCTATATTTTGAAAGAATTAGTGTCCTCAAATGCATATTTTGTCGCAATATCGGATGAAAACCCTTAAGATTCAGGTATTTAGAGTTTGAGGCAAAGCAAGGACATACTTGGCAAGAAGGAACAAAGTAGCTAAAAAGAACGAAGAAATGAAGGCCTGAGGATCGCCAAGCCCAGTTGGCGAGTCGTTGATCGGCCTGGAGATCGGATTTTTCTAGTGTGCTGAGCTCTAAAGGGAAAGATCAAGTTGGTGATGAAATAGAGTAGTCAGCGAGTCGCTGAGTAGTAACGCGAAGCAGTTCCATATCGCCCAATGACTCAAAGTGCAAAGAGGCAGAAGGCTAAAGTAAGAAGGCGATGAAAAAGACCAGAAGGTGGATCGCCTGGTGTATCGGCGATCCCGACTAACTGCGCCGAGTGATCTGCTGCAGAACAAATTTTCAAACACTATAAAAACTTATTGAAATTGTTAGCTTAGTATGAAAAAAAGAAATCAAGTCATAGACAATTTTTATTTCAGACTTAGAATATTTTCAGTTCCAAGTTTTAAAGGGTTTTGGAGACTTTGTTCTAAAATCTTGAAGATTCAAAGGGTTTCACCTCAAGAAATTGAACGTGGGTCTCAAAGATTCTTCACTCTTGACGTGTTTTAAGACATAATTCTTCATACCAAGTTGATGGAAACTAATATTGGTATAAATTTTTATCTCTTTTACATGTCTAGCTATAACCCCAATTCTTAGGGTGTGATTTTGTAAATATGGGTTAGATTATCTGTTGCGTCTTGCTTGTTGATGGTTTATTTGTTGTTTAAATGTGATTTCATTTAGTAGTTGTGTATGAACTTAATGGAATTATAGTTGCAATTATGATTTCATCTTAATGTTTTTGGCTTGCTCGAGAGAGAGGTTGTAAAACTAAGACTACTAAATTGATAGCCGGTGGTATTGGGTCGACATGGGTTTAGCTCGAGAGAGTGAATCCTAGTCATTCTTCCACACATTCAGCTCGAGAGAGTGAATGGGCTAAGGTGGAGGCCCTGCTTAATGCGGCAGCTCGGTGTTCGAGAGAAACCGAGTTGATTCGGGGTAAGTTGCTCGAGAGAAAATTTACCCCCACTATAGTCTAGCCTAGTCACAAATGATCAATGAATTTACTATAAAAAGCATGTACCCGATAGTCTAGTTTATCCCGTATTCCTATCACATCCCAAGAATCCCATCTTCATATCTCATTTTTTTATATTTTTGCTTGTTTTTGTTTATTAGCTTAATACAAACCCCCCATTGATAATTGACGCTTACGTTACCCAATTAGATTTAATATGTTTTAATCGTTAATATCTATAGCTATGACTAATTAGAACTAGATTTTATTTTTCTATTAATTCTCAAAACCACTCCCTGTGGGAATGATCCCAACCCTTGGTTGGGTTATATCACTACACGCGATCGTATGGCACTTGAACCAAACTAGTGTCAGTTGATTACGTCTTTAAACATCAAAATGGTGCCGCTGTCGGGGAGTGGTGTCGTTTGAGAATTGGTAGTTAAGTAGGATTTCATTCTTGTTAGTTGAAGTTTACTTACTTAATTTTTAGTTTTGTCTTCCTAGTTTGTGTGTTGAGACAAAATAATGAGTATACATGATGGAGATGGTGAACCAATGGAGCACCTTCCATTAGAAGCGATAATGTATAGGGATCGCATTCTAACCTTCAAACAATTGGAAGGTCAATAGATTCATGAGGCGTGGGCAGCGTTTAAATCACTTATGATTCAATGCCCACTCAAGAAATTCCCGATATAGTCAAAGTCCTCCTGGACTACTTCTACAGAAGTCTAGGTCTCGAAAACAAGTCAGTTACCGACCAACTCATTTTAGGTGGCATTCCACAGCAATCTTATGAGAAAACAGCCCACCTGCTTGATCACATGGCTGAAACAAACCAAAAAGTAGAGAAGGACTTCATGTTGGCCGCACTAATGACTCAGATGGATGAGTTGACTGGAAAGGTAGTGGAGATCAAAGTCCAATGCAGAAGGAAGGATAAATACATCCCTCCTCATGAGCAAAAAAGACCTAAGGACAATGAGGGCCAATGTGTGGAAGGAATGCTCGCAATCATTCTTCACAAAGTAAGTGAATATGACAGAGTGCTAGACGAGATGAAAGAGAATGTCGAAGTGATGAACCAAATGATTGGTTATAATTCCATATCTATCCAGCTTCTTGATAACTTTGTGAAGTATGAGTCACCTCATCTTTGCCCAATCAAGAAATTGGGGTTACCTAGCAATACTAGGGTCAACCACAATAATGGAGAGTAAGGACTTGCGTCGTGCCACGACATTAACTAAGGCGCTGCTTGGAAGGCAACCCAAGGTTTTAATTGTTTTCAATTATTATTTTAGAATAATGGTGTGTTGATTTTATAGGTTAAAATGAGGAAAGTGTTGAAAAGTGCAGGTTGGCAAGTTGAAGATCCAGTTGGCGAATCGAGGAAATGGTTGGAGATCCCGCTATTATCCGCCGTTTGGACCTCTATATAAACTGGAGACCCTGTAAAACTCAATGAGCTAAGTGACTAATCTGTGTGTCGCCGAGTGGTTCGGCGATCTAGAATAACATCGCCGAATGGACAAAACTAGACGGTTTTATTTAAAAGTTAATAGTTTAAACTCCCACTACTTCTATTTTCCCTTGCTTTTTAACCTCTCAAACTCCCATCCGAGTAGTATTTTCCATATTTCTTACTATCTCTTCATATTTTAGTCATCAAAGTTGTGTTCGGAGTGGATTACTTTGCCTCCTAGCATCTCAATATTGTGTAATCGGCATAAAAGGTTAGTTTATCGAACCTTGAGATTATTTTTACAAATTTTGAACTCTTTTGCAAGTGATCATATCATGTTGCCGTGTGCTGGGCCTCTCTAAATTGATTAGAATGTTTGATTGCTGGTTGTATCTTTTCAATCTTGTCGTAATGCATTTATTGTTTGAAACCCCTTCTTGTCGTGCTTTAAATTTAGTTAAATTTTGTGAGTGTGTTCTTGCTCATCATAAATTGTTATTCGGTGAAGCCTGACTGGATTTGTGTCAAGAAATGTAATTTACCAGTTGAATGAGATGTCGGCATCATTTTAAAATGATAAAAATCATAAATTGGTCAATATTGGCAAAATCGAGAGAATTCTGAGTATTCTAGGATATTAGGTGTTATGGGTCTGGTGCTAATTTGATGTGTGTATGGTTTGATTTTATTTTTGGGGGTTGTAGGGTTGAATTCGGGAAGTTGGGTTGAAACTAGGCACGTTGGTCATTTGGTGAGTTGGGTCGAGCTCGCCGAACCACTCAGCGGTTTGCCTAATGTCCCCATCTCGCCATTAAGTTCATGTTAAATGAGTTGTTGGATTCTGTAACTTTCGGTGAGAAACTTGGTGTCGCCAAAGGCACTTGGTGACTCGCCGACTGTTTGTTTGTTCGCCCATTGTCTGCATCCCTGAACCTTGTTTACATTATAACTTTTGGCTAGCTAGTTCTTGCTTGCTGAAAGGTGTCGACGATCCACAGAGTGGACCTACACTTCGCCTAATTGTCATAATATTGAAACAAATCCTTTTGGTGAGCACGATTTAGCTCACCAGAGCAATTGGACGACTAGTCGAGTAGTTCGGCTCGCCTCTCTGCAAATGCTTTTCAATGAGTGTGATTAAGTTATTTCTAACTTTTCTTAAAATGTTACAGATATGGTGAGGACAAACCTCGACGAGCCACCCCACAAAAGAGCACGGGGTGTTACTATCAACGAATGAGGATCAAATCCTCTAAGAAGAGGAAGACTTGAAGCGCAACCAGGTGACAAAGGCAAAGGAAAGAGGCCTATTTCTGACAAGACTTTCGATCCTGACGATGACCAGCTACTACGACCCTGGCATCTTGAAACCTGGGCTAGATCTCAAACCACAGCTAATAAAGCCTTTTTAGCTTCTACACCAGCAGAATCAGTGCCAACTCCAGCACCTCCTGTGACCCTGTTCCACCAATGGTTCCTCCTCCCAGACTTCTGAATAGATTGAAAGGTGATGGTTTGTGAACCATCCTCAAAGAGAAATTGTTATCTACAGAAGGACTAGGGGGTAGATACTCTAGTGTGCAGGAAATACTAAATTGGCACAGGTTTCAGATCTTCACCAGGCCCCGTGGCCCCTATATTCCTTCATGGGTCTGGGAATTCTATGATGCGTATGCTACTTAGGTACCAAAGAGTAAGAAGAAGGCTGGTGAGTTTAGACTGATTAAATCGATCATGGTATAGGGTGTGGAAGTCGAGTGCTACAACGATATCATAAATGTTGTTCTTGAGAGAGCTACAAGGTTCGAGCATGATTATGAGAGCCTGGTGACAGACCAGTCCCTGGATGACTTGAAGGGTTGGCTTGCACCACTACTCTATGAAGTCACTCCGAGGTGGATGGATACAGGAGTATAGATCGAGAAGAAGGATATGAATGTAGCTACCCAGTTTGGTTTGGATTCATCAGCAGCTCCATCATGCCTTCATAAAATGAATCTATCCTCTGACATGCAAAGGCAGCTTGTGTAGGGTCTATATTAGGAAAGAGGCATCTTAACTTGGGACTCATCATTGAACAGGAGATAGCCATGAGGGCCAAACAGAGACAAACCTCTTTGCCATTCCCAGTCCTAATCACAGAGCTTTGCTGGCGTGCTAGAGTGCCCTGGGACACTACTATAGATTTGATGTTATCCCATCCTCCTCCATTGACATCCGACACATCAAGGCTGAGTGTACTAGATATGAGGATGACAGGAGAAGGGCAGCTCCGGTAGACACCTCCCCGGAGGTGAATGTTGGCTAATTACCTGTAGAGACCCCTTTGCCTACTCCAGTCCCTAGGTCTTCAGGTACTTATGCCTCTCCTTATGCTTCACATGCTCCAGGCACGTCCACTTCCTCCCAGCAGCCCAGGATTACTCAGGTGATGATCCTGAAGATGGGGCACCTTGTTCAGTTAGTTGACGTGAGAGCTACTAGACTAGATAGAGACGTCTCATGCATGATTGAGGCTTCTATATTAGCTGCATTGATGCCCCTACGTGCTTCTGTTGATGACCAAACCGCTAGGGTCACAGCCTGTGAGAGCTGGCAGGGGGAGAGCTTTGATGTTTCAACTTTGAAAGCTAAGGTAATAGACCTTAGGAAGGACATAGACTATTTGAAGTCTACCAACTTCACTTCATTGATTCAGACTGCAGATGATGTAGACGCCCTTGAGACCCCAGGGATTCCTCTGAATGCCACCAGAGATATACAGAGGGAGAAAGCTGCAGTTGATAAGTCGGATGCTGAAATCGACGAGGAGCAGATAGAGATGCAGGAGGCGAGCATCTACAGAGATTTGCCTTCCCTAAGGGAGGCTGAGAGAGATCTTGGAGACATTGTTGTGATTGAGGAGATTTGGATAGATGCCGCTGTTCAGGCCTCTATGGCAGGCACACAATTTGCTGATCGTAGTGGAGCTAGTACTTCTGAAGTGACTCAGGGCATTGATTCCTAAGTCCAGATTGATACACCGGGCACTGAAGCCCCGACAGATGGAGTGAGTGCATAGACAGGATCCCCTCTTTACCTCCCTCTTTGTCTTACTTTATTTTGACTTTTGGATTTTGTGTCAATTGCATTTGAGGACAAATAATTTTTGTTTGTTGTGGGGTGAGGCCTCCCTTTTTGCATATTTATGGGTTGAAATCTATAATTATTCTATACACTGCTTTTCGTGGATGTTTAAGCTGGTGGCTCCTTTTGTTTTAAATTGCAAATGATTTGACCCTTCCGAAATTTTTTCACATTTTTTCACCACCTCTTGTATGTACTTAATAGTGGCTGTTCTTTAGCAAATTTAAGTCTCGATTTTGATCAATACCGATGACTTGAATAGTGCTCATAATTGAACGAACATGAATGTACAGCTTCGATGAGACCAAATAAAGTTGCATAGACAATATGTGAACTCTTTGCATCTCGTTGTGATTATCCATGTATCAAATTGATTCTCTTGAGATGAACTTTGCACACTAGCAAAGTGTGGAGTATTGTTTGACTTTAGTGTCGATGCCTTGTGTGATGAGCTTACTATGAACCTTGCATGATAACACCTAGAATTTGCCCCTTTGGTCCGGTCAACTAAGTAAGGCTATCTCTTGATATGATCTTAGGCAACTTCGAAGAGTGTGAGCCAATTTGACATATACCTCTTTTGTGGCCTACCTTGTGAGTGTGTGAACCTCTGTTGAACACCCCTTGAACCTTACCTTTCTTTGGAAGAAACTTGATGACAACATGACCTTTCTTGACCAATTACCCTTAATCCTCGTGACTTGTGGTTGATTGAATAGCCAACTTAGGCCAAAAGCCTACATTGGGGGTGTGGTGAAAAGAAAAGGGAAAGTCAAGAAATGCAAAGAAAGTCTCCTTTAACCCATGGTGTTGAGAAAAATGGAACCCCTCTATACAAAAAAAAAAGGAGAGAAAAAGAGAAGAAAAGAATGAAAAAGAAATGCTGTGTAATAAAGCTCAAAAGAAATGGGGTTCCCAAACAATCCATGGGAAGTGAATAATAGGATGACTTATGATCACTAAAGAAAATGATGAAGAAAGAGGAAATGAAGTGTTGTGAGCACCACATTTCATGAGGACGAAAGTCACTAAGCCTAAATGAACATACCTATGCACCCAGCCCCATTACAAGCCTTGTAAAGACCCTTTTTATCTTGAGTGAGCTGAAACAAATGTCGATTGGAAAATACGGGCAAACCTATGGGTGAAAGCATGCATAGTGTTCTTCTTTTTGAGTGTGAGCGTTGCATTTGATTTCGAAGCTTTATATGATTAAGCTATTATGTGTCAGTATGGAATCATCCTTTGTGTGAGGTCATTCAAATACTTTTGTTGAGCTTGAACTTGCATTTGAAGGAAGTATTGCGAGCGTGAGAATCTTTGGTAATGGTGTGTCACAACTTGAATCTTTGGGTACACAGTTGATCCTCGCATGAGTAAATTGATATTTGTTTTATACATTCATGATCGAGTCTTGTGTAGCACTGTTTGAGACATCCTTTTTGAACTGCTGAACTTGAGTTTTATTTGAGGACAAGCAAAAGTTTAAGTTGGTGGTGTTGATGAGTCCAAAAATTGGACTCATTTAGGGCTATATTTTGATAGAATTAGTGTCCTCAAATGCATATTTCATCTCAATATCTGATGAAAACCCTTAAGTTTCAAGTATTTAGAGTTTGAGGCAAAGCATGGACACTACTGGCAAGAAGGAACAAAGCGGCTGAAAAGAACGAAGAAATGAAGGCCTAAGTATCGCCGAGCCCAATTGGCGAGTCACTGATCAGCCTGGAGATCGCCTTTTTTTCCAGTGTGCTGAGCCCTAAAGGGAAAGATCAAGTTGGCAATGAAATGGAGTAGTCGGCGTGTCGCCGAGTAGTTCCGCGAAACAGTACCATATCGCCCAACGACTCAAAGTATGAAGAGGCTGAAGGCTAAAGCAAAAAGGCAATGAAATTGACGAAAAGGCGAATTGCCGAGTGTATCGACGATCCCGACTAACTACGCTGAGTGATCCGCTGCAGCACAAATTTTCAAACAATATCAATACTTATTGAAATTGTTAGTTTAGTATGAAAAATAGAAATCAAGTCATAGACAATTCTTATTTCAGACTTAGAATATTTTCAGTTCCAAGTTTTAGAGGGTTTTGGAGACTTTGTTCTAAAACCTTAAAGATTCAAAGGGTTTCACTTCAAGAAATTGGTCATGGGTCTCAGAGATTCTTCACTCTTGACGTGTTTTAAGGCATAATTCTTCATACCCAGTTGATGGAAACTAATATTGGTATAAATTTTTATCTCTTTTACATGTCTAGCTATAACCCCAATTCTTGGGGTGTGATTTTGTGAATATGGGTTAGATTATCTATTGGGTCTTGCTTGTTGATGGCTTATTTGTTGTTTAAATGTGATTTCATTTAGTAGTTGTGTATGAACTTAATGGAATTGTAGTTGCAAATACGATTTCATCTTAGTGTTTTTGGCTTGTCCAGAGGGAGGTCGTAAAACTAAGACTACTAAATTGATAGTCGGTGGTATTGGGTCAACATGGGTTCAGCTCGAGAGAGTGAATCCTAGTCCTTCTCCCACACATTCAGCTCAAGAAAGTGAATGGGCTAAGGTGGAGGCTATGCTTAATGGGCAACTCGGTGTTCGAGAGAAACTGAGTTGATTCAGGGTAAGTTGCTCGAGAGAGAATTTACCCCCACTATAGTCTAGCCTAGTCACAAATACTCAAAGAATTTACTATCAAAAGCATGTACCCGATAGTCTAGTTTATCCCGTATTCCTATCACATCCTAAGAATCCCATCTCCATATCTCGTTTTCTTATATTTTTGCTTGTTTTTGTTTATTAGCTTAATTCAAACCCCCCATTGATAATTGATGCTTGTGTCACCCCATTAGATTTAATATGTTTTTAATCGTTAATATCTATAGCTGTGACTAATTAGAACTAGATTTTATTTTTCTATTAATTCTCAAAACCACTCCCTGTTGGAACGATCCCAACCCTTGGTTGGGTTATATCACTATACGCGATCGTATGACACATGAACCAAACTAGTGTCAGTTGATTACATCTTTAAAAATCAATGTTATCAATGCTGAGTAAGTGGAACTAGCTGCATATCAACTAAAGAGTGTTTCTTGGACTTGGTTTGACCAGTGGAAGAACGGTAGAATTGAAGGTGCACCAATTTTGAGTTGGGCTATGTTTGAGGAATTTCCTAATCAGCTACGCTCAAAAGCGTAGCCTAAAAGGCAAAAAGGCCACGCTTTGCAGCTACGCTTAAAAGTGTTGCCTTATCAGCTACACTTTCAAGCGTGCCCTTTGCTTCCATATTGCCCACAATTATGAAGTGTTGTCTTTTCTATCTAATGTATGACAACACTTTGAAGTGTAGTCCTTGCCCGTGTGCATACCACAATTTACAGCCCTATGGCTACACTTTTAAGTGTGGTAATACTATTTTGGCTATAAAATATTTATATGCCACAATTTCTAATTAAAAAAACCCAATATTGTTTTGCAATAAATAATCTCAAGCAATAAATTGGCAAATAAGTAATTCAAATATATAGATTTGCAATAAACTTCAAAAGATAGTATGTCATACGTACACATACTTATAAAGCAATAGTCTAAATATGTGTACACAATAGTTCAAAATTAAAAGTACTCTTACAATAGTTCAATATATTCTAGCAATGAATATATTTCACAAAATCAAAAATAATGTATTCAAACTTTTACAATAGTTCAAAAACTCTTCATCATCCACTTCAATGAGATCAAATTGACTTGTGGCGACCCTTCAAATTTGATCACCTTCATTTCCCTACACAAATCAGATTGCAATAGTTATAGAAGAGGCAAGAATTTCCAAATTGCAGAAGTTATAGAACAACAAATCAGATTGCAGATTGCAGCAGTTATAGAGAACAACAAATCAGAGATTACGGATAGCGATTGCATTTTCAGTTGCGCATGCGATTCAGATTGCAAATTGCATATATTTTTAGTTCAGCGACCTGTGAATTCCAGATTGCGATTCGGTGTATTCTAGCAGATTGCAGATTTTTGAGTTGATTGCGATGTATATAGATTAACTTTGAGTTCAGCGACCGTGTATGCTAGTAGATTGCGATTCGGTGTATTCAACTAATAAACTAATGTTTGATCTATCTATCTGCTCTCGGGATTACAAGCTCACACAACCGATGCTGAACTCTAATTCTCAAGGTGGAAAAAGGGGAAGATGACACACCTAATTGTCGCAACAAGTAGTGAATGTAAGTCATGAACACTCGTTCTACATGTGATTGCTTACTCGCGGAAGGCTGGATGCGAGCAACCACTTCGAGATTGCGATTGCACAATTACTGAAGAGGCAAGAAGTTCCAGTTGCGGTTACGAACAACAAATCGACAGTGCAGTTAGCGGTTATAGAGAACAATAAATCTACAGATTGCGATTGCAACAATTACGGAAGAGCAAGAAGTTCCAGTTGCGAAGTTAGAAAACAATAAATCAAATTGCGGATTCTGAGAGAACAACAAATGCAAATTGCGATTGCGGTGCAGTTGCACAATATTCCAGTTGCGGCATGCGGTTCAGATTGCAAATTCTTCTTCCGAGTTCAAGATCACTCATATAATCAATCGCAACAAGTAGAGAATGTAAGTCATGAACACTTCGTTTACATGTGATTGCTTACAACAATGTGTAATGAAAAGAACTCCAACGAGTCAAACACCAAGAATAATGTGATAAGGCATATAAGTCAGATGAAGGAAGTATTACTATAGAAAACATTGATAGCCTGAGAAACAGGAAAACGAAGATATGAGTCATGAAAAAAGCTGAGAAGAAAGGCCATTGTCCTCTGCCAGAAGCTGGATGAATTGTCCTCTGCCAGAAGCGAGCAAGCACTTCAAGAAAATAACGATGAAGACGAAGAACAAACATGAATCTCTGCGAATGTGAGGCCACAGAGTATTACTATATCTAGTGATGAGAACAAAAATATAACGAAATGTAAGACAAAGATGAAGACGGAACATACTGAAAACAGGTGAAAAAATAGAAGCACATCAAAGATATGGCATTTGATATCACAAAGACATTCTCACCGGTTTGTATCAAAAATAGGGAATGAACAACTCGATGAGATAATAACAACAAAACACTAGCTGAAACGAACACAGACAACTCTCCTTAAGATTTCTCGGAAGAAAATCATGATATAAGCCACAATGGGAGAAGTTTTAGCATAAATGATGTTGTCAATCTCATAAGAGGAGCAGTTAGTCAGATCCTAACAACATCGACTCGAAATGATTCATCCAATACACAGAGTGTCACTAATGACATTGTTTAAGATGAAAAGCCACCAAAAACTAATCATACAGATGGCATAGAACAAAATAGTACAAATTCACTTTATGAAAGCTTGAGACATCGTGACAGTCAATTATAAACAACAGATATATTTGCTAATTATACTATCATCGAGAGTAAATTTGAGCCACCAAAGTCCAAGAACTAGATCAAGCTGAAGAAATTGATCCTCCTTAAGAGATCAACAAAGGTATTGGAAAGAGCTCGAAAAGTCAATCCACAACCCCTCAACTTTTGCCCTGAACCAGCTCCTTACACTATTATCCATTCGTTTGCTGCTCGACTAAGACAAAAATAAGGCTAAAAATGATATAACTATTGGCCTTGCGACTCCTATTATCACTATCAAGCAAGGATCATTTGGAGCCATAACTACACACACAAATCAGCAACCAATGGGAAAAAGAACTACACACACAAATCAGCAAACAATGGCATGGGAAGAAGAGCCACCACACTATGGGAAGACTTGGTTCACCACAAGAGAAGACAAGGAAAGACCAACAATATCAACCTAAGGCACAGTCAGGTAAGACACTTAACTCTACTATTTCTACTCATAATAACTATAATAATCTTATTGTGCCGGAACAAACCAACATACAAGAAGAACAAGAAAACCTTATTCACAATTTGATACATCAATAAAGGAAATACATCAACAACAAAACAAAGGATGATTTGAATGAAGAACAACTAGACAAAGTTGAGGAAAATACAGTTGAGAGGTTCAGAAGAGAGAAAGAGAGAGCAAAGCCTCAAGGAACCAATAACACCACAACCCATGGCAAGTGAAAACCTTCAGAGGTTTCTCTATATAAATTCTAGATCAATCATGCCAAAACTAGACCTACTTTGAATGATTCAAACATGAAGTTAGAAAGCTTGCAAATTAACTGCATTAATAAGCCAACTACCACAAAGAAAACTTTCAGAAAAACTGAGAGGACTAATTAGCCAACTATCACAAATTTACAATCACATAGGATATAGTTCTTTAGGATACTAATTTTCTAACTTATTGCTCTAAAAAAAGAACATTTGAAAAAATACAAAATACCTTTTGAAGAAATGGATCATGAGTTGACCCGGAAGAATGTGGAAGATTTTGGCCTTTTACAGCTTGTGCACTACTCGCATCAATAGGTGAAGCAATGTTAGATTGAAAACACCCTGGCATATCTCGAACATTCAATCCAGGGTTGTTTTGAAGCAATTGACTAAAGAAATGTCGCATTTCTTCTCTCATTTCATTCATTTCTTCTTTTAGAGAAGTGATTTCATTGGCATGTTTCTGTTTTAGCTCGTTAGTTTCCTCATCTTTTTTCAAAGAACTTGTTGTCACTGATCTACCATAGCACCTAAGTCGACCAGGTTGCTCCTTTCCAAACACTGCCGTAAAAGCATCATCTGCTGTTTCCCCGGAATTTTGGCGATTCTGAAGTTCAGCCTATTGAATAAAATTTACATCCATATTAAATGTAAGTACTTCTTTCTTTCCACCTTAAATGAGTTTATGATTCATTAAGTTTATTTAATTGACATCTCTTCCGAGCAAACAGTCCAGCGACTCAAGCATATTAAAATAAAAATATCACCCTCCCAGCAATATATAACTTTTAAACTTGAATTAAATTCATCACTAATCCACTTTAAAATACTTACTATTGCAACTTGAGTATCGGTCTGAAGATCCTTTCCCGTCTTTGTACAAGTTGCAATAAACATTTCAGACTTTGATGGTTCCTCATTGTTTTCTTTGGTTGCACGCTACAAATTATATCAAAAGAAATTAAAAAAAGCATATCAATATGTTCTAAAGAAAGCTTAAGATATGGTAAGTTGAGATTTTCTAGAAGAAGTGCTAACTGGATTTGGTTTCCCTGGCAAGTTCATTAGATGAATTATGTTGTGTCTAAGTAGGACTATGTTCTCATGAAAGTGAATGGGGAAAACCATGGGTACTTTGCTGAGAGGAGAGGGCTTAGGAATGGAGACCTCGTCTCTCCTCTACTCTTTGGTTTAGTGATGGATTACTTGTCAAGAACACTCGAAAACATGAGTCTGCTGCCAGATTTTAGGTAGGATTCGTCTCTTGGGATAAAGTTTGTCATCCTAAAAGACAAAGTGGATTGGTCTCCTGAAATTCAATTTTTTTACGAAATGTCCGCTAAGTATTACCAATGCCACGCGTACTCTTGCAAAATTAATAGGTCCCATTCGATGCCTCCACTTTTGCTTTTTCCTGTTTCGAGAATTCATCTCACACATGGCCTATAATTAAATAAAAAGAGATCTTTGAATTAATTAAGAAAAAAAAAAGAATAGATATGATTCAAAATAAGTTGAAGAGTAGAAATGCACTATTTTAGCCTTACTTGAACAGTTGGGTGTTTCCAATACTTGATCAATTGACGGAATTGTTCTTCTGGCATGTCATTAGGACGTTTTGCTAGCATATCCTCAACGGTACTATTTTTATCAAAAAAGCTCTCTTTAATTTTTTGTTTGTGTCGCCTCCAAGCATCACAAAGACTAGTCATCACCCACTTCTTTCCTTCTACTGGAATTAGGAATTTGGACTATGCAAAATAACATATATTTAGCTTCAGTCAATGAAAACAAACAATAGAATATGCAATCTCTAAATTGATTGTTCTTACATTGATATATTCCCACATGCGCTTTTTCGTATCTTTTGGCACTGCATGCCAACTAGTGTACATTAAGTTGATGAATCTAGAGTTCCTTGAAATTGTTCCTATAAAGTTGGTTAATTCCGACACTACCTTACCAGTTGGTCCCACTGCTTGTCCTTTATCAAATGTCACCTCCTTTCTTTCTTCCAAATTTCTTGCATGAATATCCTTACATGTTGTTTTTCCTCGAACTTTTTTCGACTCCAATATTCCTAGATTGATGTAACAGTAAGGAAATAAGATTATTTATTTTATATAAGTAATAAATCTTACAACGTTTAAGACATACCTTTTGTACCACAATCAATGCCAATTTCCTCGTCTATAGCACACTCATCCGCGCCGATTTCTTCTTGATCCACAAGATCATCAGCTACTTTGTGGTTATCAGTTTTTGTTTCATCACCTATGTGTATTGCTTGTTTTTTTTTAAACTGATCAAGACTAGTAGCTGGTATGACTGAATTCCTCTTTACCTGCTTGCGGTTTGGTAGATCATGAATATCATGTTCTTTTTGTAGCAGTTGTTCTTCCAGAAACTGATTAAGACTTGTGGCAGGTAGGACCGACTTTCTCTTCACCTGTTTGAAGTTTAGTAGATCGTGAATATCATGTTGTTCCTCTGCATTACCAAGTGTTTCCCCAGTCACATGTACTGAAGCAGTAACACCTTTATTGGAAGACGTTTGGAACCTAAAGTTGTGCATAGGAAGTTTAATTCCTTTCTGTTGAATGGACTCTCCAGATTGAAATAAGTTCTTTTTAGTTTGTCCTTTCCCAACAACCATATGTGAGGTACCAAGCTCTTCCATAGAAGACGAATGAATTACTGATTTGTAGTCAAGCAATTTACTCTTTCCTTGTTGTGGAATGAAATCCTCTGAATTCTTTCTTTTATATGCTATTGATGCATGATCTTTCTTAGCTTTATCATTGCGTTCGTTAGCAATTTGTTCTCTGTTAATCTTGAATTGGTTAGCCAATTCAGTACTTGATCGGTATTGCATATCAAAGTTCAGATTCTTCAGTGGACATGAGCTTTGTTTGGATTTGAACCCTTTCTCTTTAGTGCTGCTGATTGGCTCATTCTTCCCGCTTTCTTTTAATCTCTTTATTTTCTTTCCCTACAATAAGTTAACCTACAAAACAACAATCAGGTGATTGTTAAATAGAAAAAGCAAACCTGCAAAAAGAAGAGGTTCTAGCCTCATAATCATATACGTTCTACGATTGTTAGATAGAAAAAGCTACAGAAATATAACTTCAAAAGATTTGAATGTGCTGCCTTCATTGTGCTAATGAGAATGAGTAGTGAACTAATCATTAGCTTCCAGAAATATAAGGGAGTACTACATACAGAAAACTGATTTCATTGTGCTTCCTTCCGCCTTCATCGCCTTTTGTCTTTGATCATCGCCTTCTCGATGTTTATCAACCTTCACATTATCCCAGCTAAATTCTGTTGCAGCAAAAAAATTATACATTAGGAACACTACAAAATAGGACAAAAGTATAGCAGCTTGATCCTACAGAAACAAAAAAGGAAGAACCTCATAGCCATCTATAGAAGAACTTCATTAAGCATGTCTGAATTAGAAAGCATCAAAATTCAGAATTCTATTATGAGAAAAGTAAGTATAATCATTGACTCTAGGAACAACAAGAAAGCTGACTAGATCTAGTATAATCATGTTAATTTGTTGGAGCACATGCATGATTCACCCTATACAAACAGCAAATACCACAATTTACAAGTAACAATAACAATAACATACTTAGATATCTTAAGGTATTTGTACAAAAATAGTGAAATAACAAAAAGAGTGAGTTAGCACTATATGGTCATCACAAAAATATTAAAACTCATGGTGTGTCATCTTCAAACTAGTCTTCAGACTCATCTTCCGACTCATCTTCAGAATCGTCTTCATACTCATTTTCAGACCAATCTTCACACTCTTCTTCAGACTCATCTTCAAACTCTTCTTCAGACTCATCTTCAAACTCTTTTTCATACTCGACCTCAAGTTGTTGAGTAACAAATTCCTCTGAAGGCACATCAATAACAGTTTCTGGTACATCAGTCCTTACTAAGGTAACTTCACCATCATCTTCTGGTATGGATGGTCCCATCAAGTGTTCAGACAACTCATTTTCATAACTTTGTGCAAGATCAGATTCAAATTCATCACTCATGTTAAACAAGTCTCTCGGAACAGTCTTCATAACATAATGTCTATCTTGATCATATGGATCTTGCACATAGAAGCATTGATGTACTTGAGATGCAAGCACAAAAGGCTCTTC
The DNA here is from genome assembly GCA_035578085.1 of Solanum pinnatisectum. NCBI lineage: Eukaryota > Viridiplantae > Streptophyta > Magnoliopsida > Solanales > Solanaceae > Solanum > Solanum pinnatisectum. The sequence continues at coordinate 196,533 of JAWPEI010000044.1, forward strand.
TGAGCATCTCTTGTTAAAATAGACATAAGTAAGACCATAAATATCTTTTTCAACCTCATACCAATCGCACTTAAACAGAACAACCTTAAAATGACTATAATAGTCTAACTCAACTATATCAACTATTCTACCATAATAAGTCAAATTTGCAGCAATCGGGTTCTTATCCTTTGAGCTTGCAAAGCTCATAGTTGAGGCAACAACTATAACACCACTATTTTGTGTTTTACGCCTTGCATCACGTTGCCTAATATGGAATCTATATCCATTAATGATATACCCAGAGTATCTTTTAGTAACAAAATTTGGTCCTCTAGACAATTTTTTTATCAAATCAGGCACATCCTCTTGTAAAGCACGAGTTTCAAACCAATGAGAGAAGTTTTGACAATGATCCTTGGCCTTGCTCCATTTAGATCTTCGCGGATGATTATTAACCTCTTGCTCATGCTCTCTACACAACATGTACTTTTTTTTTAAAACGATAAATAAAATAAGTTAAAAATTAATTATACAAAAGAAAATACTATATAAAATTAAAGTACCTAATATATTCTTGAATCTCATCACAATTTCCCAATAAGTATGCATGTGCCTGACTTAGTGACTTTTTATATAAAATAAATGGATCGGTTTTCCTTGCTCCTAAAGGACATCCCTTTTGAGGAAACAAACTCTTTGTTTCTGCATCACTTGGGTCACATTCATCATTATTTCGAGCTCTTCTGTTAAATCTAGTTTGTACTGCACTATGCAGATATCTAGAAAATAAATTCATACAGTCTATTCCCACACGCGCCTCTGCTATGCAACCTTCTGGATAACGTCTGTTGCGGATATATGATTTGAATGTCCCCATTTCTCTTTCAGTTGAATACATCCATCGGTTCTGAACTGGACCACCTAATCTCACTTCATTCGCTAAATGAATAGGCAAATGAATCATTATATCAAAAAATGACGGAGGAAAAATTCGCTCCAACTGATTTATTGTTTCTCTGATCTCTACTTCTAAGCAATCTAGTTCCTCCAATGTGATAACTTTTTGACACAAACGTTGGAAGAAGGAACATAGACGAATCAAAGGAATAGCCACATGATCTGGAAGGATGCTTTTAATTGGTATTGGAAGCAAGTAATGTAACATGAAATGAGCATCATGGGTCTTATAACCAGACAATTTTCTTTCATCAAGTTGCACACACCTAGATATATTGGAGGCACTGCCATCAGGTAGCTTGGCTGTCTTTAAAACTCCACAAAAAACTGATTTCTCTCCATTTGTCATTGAGAAGCAAGCTTTCGCAAACTTTGTTCTCTTATTATCTCCTGTATCTTTTGGATGAAGATTCTTTCTGATTCCCATCTCTTTCAAATCATACCGAGCTTTTGCATGATCCTTTGTTTTGCCAGGAATATCCAAAAGAGTTCCAAGTATGCTATCAACTATGTTCTTCTCTATGTGCATTACATCAAGGTTGTGTCGTAACAAGTTGTGCTGCCAATAAGGTAATTCAAAAAAGATTGACCTTTTTTTCCATGGGCCATCATTTGATATCTTTCTCTTCTTTCCAAACACATTTTCAAAATCATGTAAGCTATTAAGCACATAGTTCCCTTTAATAAAGTTGGAGGAGGCCTGAATTCAGTTTTTCCATTGAAAGATCTTTTGTTAGATCTCCATGGATGATCCGTGGGTAGAAAAACACGATGATCCATATAACACATTTTTCGACTATGCTTAAGATAGAGAGAATTAGTGTTATAGTTACAACAAGGGCAAGCAAACTTTCTTTTCGTACTCCATCCAGACAACATAGCATATGCAGGAAAGTCATTGATTGTCCACATAAGAGCAGCTCGCATTTGAAAAGTTTGATTTCTTGAAGCATCATATGTTTCAACCCCAGAATCCCACAACAATTTTAACTCATCTATCAATGGTTGCAAGTAAATATCAATGTCATTTCCAGGTGATCGTGGCCCAGGTATAAGTAAAGAAAGCATAGAATATTCAGATTTCATGCACATCCAAGGCGGCAAATTATATGCCATCAACATAACCGGCCATGTGCTATGAGATATACTCATGGTTCGAAACGGATTGAACCCATCACTTGCTAATCCAAGTCTCACATTGCGAGAATCTTGTGTGAAAACTAAATGTAACCTATCAAAATCTTTCCATGCTTGACCATCAGCGGGATGCCTTAACTTTCCATCTTTAGAACATTCCTCGTCATGCCACCTCAAAGAATCTGCCGTCTTTGAGCACATAAATAACCTTTTGAGTCTAGGAATTAATGGAAAGTTTCTCAAAGTCTTTGCTGAAACTCGATGTGATTTCTTAGAAGGCCGAACGTCACGATCAACTTCAGGATTTTTAATATATCGTGAAGCTCCGTAAGTATGACAAAATTCATCATCCTTATGATAATTCCTAAACAACATGCAATCATTTGGACATGCATCAATTTTCTCATAATGAAGCCCGAGATTCTTAACCATAGACTTGGTTTTATTGTAAGACAAAGGAATGTTCAACTCGGGCATCGCCTCTTTTAATAACTCTAAAAGAGAAGTGAATGATTCATTGCTCCATCCGTGTAGGCACTTCAACAAATATAAACGAAGTGTGAATGATAATTTAGAGAATCCTGTACAACCAGCATATAATTCTTGGCTTGCTTCTTCAACTAAGTTATAATATTTCTTGGCATCTTCATTTGGACCATCATAAACTCCTTTGGCATGTGCAACATCTCTAAATTGATCATTTAACAACCCATCAATATCATCATGCGAGTAATCCATATCATCATCAACATTCAACTTGATATCCCATTCCCCGTGATTGATCCATCTAGTATAACCTTTAACAAATCCATAGCATATTAGATGATCATACACTACATTCCTTCGAGTCCAATGAATATTACAACATTTTGCACATGGACATTGAATTTCTTGTCCTTGAGGATCTCCATAAGAGTAAGCAAAATCTAGGAATGATTCAACACCATCAATATACGGTTTGCTATACCTTGCTAAATCCATCCAATCCTTGGATGGGATATTTGAATTCCTAGAAGAAGATATCAATATTTAATCTTCCAGTAACAATCATTAAATCATTAATTACTTCACAAATAAGTTTTAAAAGTCATGAGTAAGTTACCAGAATCAGGTGTTATGAGATGATAATAGTTTCTTACCTAGTCATGGCGCTTGTGCTATGGCAAATTAATCCTTGAATCCTCCACAAATGTTTCTGAATGTTGATTATACTTCTAAGGAAAAATAAGTAAAATTAATAGGATAGACACAATTAAGAAAGAAAGTAAATTAATAGGATAGACACAATTTACTAAACTAATCAAGTTTAAGCAAACATCTACTACCATGTTTAAACATTCAAGCAACCATTACAATGATCCTATAATAGATAGTCGATCACACCAAAAAAATTAAAGTTTCATAGAGTTTATTCATTCTAAGTTATCCCTGACCTGAAGCAAGATTAGCTATAATCTTGGATCCTAAAGGGTGAAATATTACTTATAGAAGGACTTTGAATAAGAAGAGTTGTGAAATTTTTCAAGACTCTAGAACTGTTCAAGGTATAACAGAATCCTGTGATAAGGTTTACTGGAAACCTGATTTTAAAAAGAGTTCATTAATATTACTTCGAGTGTTATGTAGCCTACCAAGTTCTAAAAATAGGAATAAAACAATTAACACGATCTAAAGCAGGCAAGTTGAACCAGATTTTAAGGCTAAAGTTGACTGCATTTTATAGAAGGAAAAACATGCCCTGATGAATGTTATATGTGCCATCAGACAATGTTGGAGAGTGCTAGGCATCTATTTTTGCACTGTAAAATAGCAGCTAGCATATGGAGTGTGCTCTTATCAGTTTTCTTATCTATTGCAGTTAACTGCCAGGACTTACCCTATAATCTGAACCTGCCAGTACTACCAGAATCGTGCACCTCCCTTATTCAAAAACATACCAGTCATATTCAACCACTCTGCATCAGAGTTCTGCCTCTTGAACCTTGTGTTCCTAAGCAGTCAGACTATGTCCAATAGCAGAACAGAGTTCTGCCTCCTGAACCCTTTCTTATTCAATTCTTTTGTGTTCTGTTTTGTATAGAAGATTGTTGCTTTGGTATATTGAGTTACAATATTTGTTTGGATTTTGTTTTAGTCTTGTTAGAAATTTACAAGAAAATAAAACCAATACTTTTTCATACACAACTTTATATTTACAATAGCAGACTGTCTGGGAAGCAATAGCATATCGAAAAAATCCTCTGGGAAGCAATATCCAACAACTTAATAAAATGCATACACAAAGCATCTCTATAGGCACACAACTTACTGGCTCAAATGCTTCCGAGTAGTGATTCCAGGCCTCTTTCTCGTCTTCTCAATATGCCTAGGGCTAACTTTGACGTTCAAATTTTTGGCACTTTCTTCTCCTACTTTGGAATTTCAGCTTTAAGAACTCCAAAGTAATCAATTCCTTCTAAACACAAAATAAAAATTCAATCAATTGACTGTTTTTAGTACTAGATGATTAGTAGAGAATAAAAAGGAATCTCGGTTGTACCAAATCAGTGCTTACACTTGACGAAATCGATATAGGAGAAATCTTCAGCTCAGCTCTTCAATTCTTCAGCTTCTGCTCTTCAGTTCTTCGATCCTCAGTTCTTTAGCTTCAGCTCTTCATCTCTTTGAGGTTCTGGAGAAGAGAATCTTCAGCTCAGCTCTTCAGTTCTTCAGCTTTCCTCTTCGATCTTCAATTCTGGAGCAAATCTTGTACTACAGACAAAGAGTAAAGCTTAACGCGCGTAAGGAAATTAAAGAAGAGTAAAACTTCTGTTCTAGGAAAGAAGATCGAGACTTAGAAAAGTTTTTATTAATGTTTTATCAATTATTTTTTTTTTACAATAAAAATGGGAGGGAGAGTTAAAAATGTTGGAGGGAATATAATATTTTAGTGAAAACTTTTGGGCCACACTTTTAATGTGTTGTTTTTATCATTATAAAGATAGGACATTTTAAAAGTGTAGCCATATATATAAATAGTTGTTGCCATTTATTTCATACTATGACAACGTTTATAAAGTGTAGCCTATACAATTAAACAGTACGCTTTACAAGTGTTGCCAATATTGTCGATCCCAAAAGATAAAAATTTAGGCTACATTTTAAAAGCGTTCCCAAAAAAATTTTAGGCAACACTTTACAAGCGTTGTCCAGATTTAGTGTGGCCGTAGGCGTAAAATGTTGTAGATGAGTACAGTTTGAAGTTCACCCAACTTTCCCAATATGCTCTGGAGATAATTCTGAATATGAGGAGCAGGATGAGTCTGTTTGTTGCTGGATTGTTTCGTCTGTCAAGTAAGGAGGGCAAGGCAGCGATGTTAATAAGGGATATAGACTTAGCGAGACTTATGGGTTATGTGCAGCAGGGTGAGGAAGAGAAGCTGAGGGATAGAGAAGAATTGAGAAACAAGAAAGCTAAGACAGGGAATGAGTCCGGGCAGGAAAAGAGTAATGTGAACTGTTCTTCCTTTCAACATAAGCAAAAGGGACCTGCTCCATCATCTGCTAGTGCACCTGCACCAAAAAACAAAGGTGAGTATAATAGTAAGAATTCGTAGAATTTCAGAGCTAGACCTGCTCAGTCTCAGGGTACTGTGGCCCAAGGAGGTAATTGGGCTCCTACATGTGCTAAGTGTGGTAAGAACCACCCAAGTGCTTGTCGTGATGGCTCTACTGAATGTTTCAAGTGTGGTCAAGAGGGTCACTTCATGAAAGAGTTCCGTAAGGACAGTCAGGGCAATGGAAATAAGGGCAATAGAGCTCAATCTTCTTCGGTTGCTCCACTAGACAGGGTTGCACCTAGAGGAGCTACTTCAGGGACTAGCGGAGGAGTAAACTGCCTATATGCTATCACTAGTCGCCAAGAGCAAGAGAATTCTCTAGATGTTGTCACTGGTATAATCAAAGTCTTTAGTTTTGATGTTTATGCTTTGCTAGATCCATGAGCAAGTCTATCTTTTGTGACTCCTTATGTTGCGATGAATTTTGATGTTCTCCCCGAGAAACTTTGTGAGCCCTTCACTATTTCTACCCCTGTTGGTGAGTCTATTCTAGCTGGGAGAGTCTATCATGATTGCGTCATCTCTTTCAATTACAAAAGCACCATGGCTGATTTAGTTGAGTTAGACATGGTTGATTTTGATGTTATTCTTGGTATGGACTGGCTTCATGCCTGTTATGCCTCCATTGATTGTAGAACTTGAGTTGTTAAATTCTAGTTTCCTAATGAGTCAGTCTTTGAGTGGAGGAATAGTTCAACAATGCCTAAGGGTCATTTTATTTCATATCTTAAGGTGAGAAAGTTAGTTTCCAAGGGGTGTGTCTATCAATTTGTTTGAGTTAATGATTCTAGTGTTAAGACACCTCCTATTAAGTCAGTTTCGGTTGTGATTGAGTTTCCAAAGGTCTTCCCAGATGATCTTCCTAGAGTCCCTCCTGAGAGAGAAATAGAATTCAATATAGATATTCTTCGCGATACCCGTCCTCTATCTATTTCGCCATATAGGATGGCACTAATAGAGTTACATGAGCTAAAAGAACAATTGAAAGATCTCCTTGAGAAGGGATTTATTCGACCAAATATCTCACCTTGGGGCGCTCCGGTCTTATTTGTGAGGAAGAAAGATGGTTCCCTTAGAATGTGTATAAATTACCGTCAGTTAAACAAGGTTACTATCAAGAATACGTATCCTCTTCTGAGAATTGATGATCTTTTTGATCAGCTTCAGCGTGCCACTTATTTTTCTAAGATAGATCTCAGATTTGGCTACCATCATGTAAGAGTAAGGGAATGTGATATTCCAAAGATAGCTTTCAGGACCAATTATGGTCATTATGAGGTTCTGTTCATGTCGTTCGATTTGACCAATGCGCCTGCAGCGTTCATGGACATTATGAATAGAGTATTCAAGCCTTATTTAGATATGTTTGTGATCGTGTTCATTGATGACGTTATAATCTATTCGAGGAATGAGGAAGATCATGCTAGCCATCTCAGAGTAGTTCTCCAAACTCTAAAGGATAGAGAGTTGTATGCCAAGTTCTCTAAGTGTGAATTCTTGCTTGAGTCTGTGGCATTGCTGGGCCACATTATTTCCGGTGATGGGATTAGAATTGATTCTCAGAAAATAGAGGCAGTGTAGAATTAGTCTAGATCCACATCTCCAACTGATATTAGGAGTTTCTTGGGTTTAGCTGGATATTATAGAAGGTTCGTAGAGGGGTTCTCATCTATTTCATCCCCTTTGAAAAAGTTGACTTAGACGATAATTAAGTTTCAATGGTTTGAAGCTTGTGAAAAAAGCTTTTAGGAATTGAAAACTAGGTTTACTACTGCCCCAATATTGACCTTACCAGAAGGTATACAAGGTTTTGTTGTATATTTTGATGCATCCAGAGTTGGTTTGGGTTGTTTCTTAATGCAGAATGGTAAAGTTATAGCTTATGCCTCCAAACAGCTGAAAGTTCACGAGAAAAATTATCCAACCCATGATCTAGAGTTGGCTGTCGTAGTATTTGCTATGAAAATATGGCGTCATTATCTTTATGGTGTTCATGTAGATGTGTTCACTGATCACAAGAGTCTTCAATATGTGTTTAGTCAGAAAGAGCTTAATCTCAGAAAGAGGATGTGGTTAGAGTTACTCAAGGATTATGACATGAGTATTCTCTATCACCCAGGTAAAGCTAACGTTGTTGCTGCTGCATTGAGCAGGTTGTCTATGGTAGTACCGCCTATATTGAGGAAGAAAAAAGAGAGTTAGTAAAAGATGTGCACAGACTAGCAAGGTTAGTAGTTCGACTAATGGATTCCACAGAAGGAGGAGTGGTGGTGATGAATGGGGCTAAATCTTCATTAGTGTCAGAAGTGAAAGAAAAGAAAGACCAAGATCCTATTCTGCTTGAATTGAAGGCAAATGTTCATAAGCAATGAGTAATGGCTTTTGAACAATGGGGAGATGGCGTATTGAGGTACCAAGATAGGTTGTGTGTACCAAAGGTGGATGAAATCCAATAGAGGATCAGGGAGGAAGATCATAGCTCTAGATATTCCATTCATCCGGGTTTCACAAAGACGTATCGAGACTTGAGAGAAGTATATTGGTGGATTAGTATGAAGAAAGGTATTGCTGAGTTCGTTGCTAAATGCCAAAATTGTCAACAAGTTAAACTAGAGCATCAAAGGTCCGGTGGTATGGCTCAAACTATAGAAATTCCAAAATGGAAGTGGGGGATGATCAATATGGATTTCTTTACTGGCTTGCCACGGTCTTGCAGCAACATGATTCTATTTGGGTGATTGTTGATAGAATGACAAAATTAGCCCATTTTTTACCGGTAAAGACTACCCATTCAGCAGAGGATTATGGCAAGTTGTATCTTCAAGAGGTAGTTAGACTTCATGGGGTGCCATTTTCTATTATATCAGATAGAGGGGCACAATTTATTGCACTATTTTGGAAGTCATTCCAAAAACGCTTGGGTTCAAAGGTGAACTTAAGTACTGTTTTTCATCCTCAAACAGATGGTCAAGTATAGTGCACTATTCAGACCATAGAAGATATGTTGAGGGCTTGTGTGATTGATTTCAAGGGTAATTAGGATGATCACCTACCTCTCATTGAGTTTGCTTATAACAATAGTTACCATTATAGCATCCAGATGGCCCCTTATGAAGATCTTTATGGGAGAAGATACACATCTCCAATTGGATGGTTCAAGGTTGGTGCAGCTGGGTTGATAAGACTAGACTTAGTTCATCAAGCTATGGAGAAAGTGAAAGTTATTCAAGAGAGGTTGAAAATGGTGCAGAGTCGTCAAAATCCTACATGGATGTTAGGAGAAAAGGGTTAGATTTTGAAGTAGATGATTGGGTATAATTGAAAGTTTCACCCATGAAGGGTGTTATGAGATTTGATAAGAAGGGGAAGCTTAGTCCCTAGTATATTGTTCCTTATAGATTATCCAAGAGGATTGGTAATGTAGCTTAAAGTTGGAGCTAGCGTAAGAGTTAGCAGCGGTCCATCCGATATTCCACATTTCTATGTTGAAAAAGTGTATGGGTGATCCTTCACTTATCATACTTACTGAAGATATTGGTATCAAGGATAGCTTATCTTATGAGGAGATTCCAGTTCAGATTCTAGATCGCCAACTTTGCAAGTTGAGAACGAAAGAGGTAGCATCAGTCAAAGTCATGGGGAGAAATCAGTTTGTTGAAGAAGCTACATGGGAAGCTGAGGAGGATATGAAAAAGAGATACTCACATCTCTTCGAATCTGGAGAAATTCCAAATTAAGGTACTAATCCTTTTCTTGGCATTTATTTTAAGTTAGCATGTTGTATTTACATTTTGCTTGTTAGGTCTTTGAGCTAGATGTTAGATGTTACACCCTTTGTCTACTTAGAGTGATCTCATTCGAGGACGAATGTTCCCAAGGGGGAGATATTGTAACACTTCGCTAAGTGAAAAAGCTAGAATTAGAAAGAGCCATTTTTTGAAAGAATGAAAAATCTGAAATTTGGTTGAGTTATGTTAAGTATGAGTTTTGGGTCAACTTAAAACGACCATAACTCCTAGATCAGTATGATTTAGGTGTTCTACAAGATACCTTAGGAAATATATTTGAATTATCTTTCCAACGCCATTGAGTTTTCTCATTTTCGAGCTCGTATGAGGGAGATATGCCCATTGGAAGTCAGGCTGTCTAGATAAGGAAAGTGAAAATGAATTTTTGAAGGGTATTTTGGTCTTTTCCATAACCAATTAATTTAATTTATTTTTAGTGAATTAATTAGGGTCAAAACTGAATTGTTTCAATTTGCACAATTGAAAATTCACGCTAGGGTTTAGAGAGAAGAACTCAAGAGGAGAAGAGAAGAGGAAAGTCACGATTCGTCGTTATCGTGAGGAATTGATTGTGGACTCCACCAAGGATTCGATCCTACGAGGTATGTGCGACTTTCATAACATTGGGTTCGTTCACCCATGCGCCAAACATGATTATTTCAGTGTGAATTCATCCTTAAAAGATTGGAAGTTTGAATGTTCTTGATGTGTGTTCTTAAATTACTTTCGTTCTTGAATTTGGGTTGAGATTGAGGAGTTTCTTGAGATTATATTGTTGATTCCTTGAGTTGTTTGAGTTAGATTCATGTGTATATATTTTTTGGGTATTTGAATCTAAAGTGAATTTGAGAAAAAAGATCAAGTTTAGTCAAATTAAAATTAGTAAACGAGTTGAAAAGTTTGTGGGGTTTGCCTGGGGAGAGGCTAGCACGGCGCGCCCCTGATGTGCTAGGGAGGCCGGGGGGTGCACCAGTAGTGCACCCAAAAGGGGTCTTTAAACTTTTGGGGCCGGCGCGGTGCGCCAGCAATGTGCCAGGGTCGTCCGCCCCAACTCATTTTTCGTCATTTAGCCTGTTTGAGTCCTTCTAAAGTGTACTAACACTTCCTATTGATTCTAACTACTCTAAATGACCTCTAAACATATAGAAATCATCTAGAAACATGAATCCTAACGTTGAATCCATAAATTAAAATTCAAGGAAAGTTAAGAGCCAAGTCTAGAAAGTTCATAGAGTCTTTTCAAGAAGTCTTTTGCAAATGTTTTAAACTTGTTTAAAAACTTGAGTTTTGAGTTGAGTAAGAGTAACAAATGAAGTTCTTTTCTTCAAAAGAGTATATGGGGACTAAGTTTTCGCAAATGAGTAAATATTTTCACATTTTAAACAAGAGAGGAAACAACGATTTCCAAAAGAGCCTTTGAGCTAGTTTTTGGGTAATTATCTCAAACCATAGAAAGAGTTTTGTTTTAAAAATATGATCTGAGTTATTTTGGAAGTAGTATTGAGCACCGATATGGGGACGAGCTTATAATAACTCATGTCTCCATAAACCATGTAGCCAACATGGGTAGAAAGGGTCATTATTTTTACATGATTCCTTAACACTTTTTAGCATAGACTAGTGGATCCACTTTGTTGAGGTATTCTATATCCCGACAAGTTATCGGACAGTTCGGCAGTGTGGGCGAGACGATGTGTCATCACATAGCTCATAGTGATAATTGTTGGTTAGAGAAACTCCCACAGAGTTATATTACTTTATTATATATGTATATTGAGTTGTTACTTACTGTTTAAAATACTTTATATAAACTGCATCTTTACTGTTGTTTATTTCTACATTAAGTTGAGTATCCATGAGTTGAGTAAAGATGAGGTAAGTGTTTCTTTCAGAATTCAGTTCAAGCTTATGTCATGTTTAGTTTTCCCCTAGCATACTCGTACATTCAATATACTGATGCCATTTGGCCTGCATCATTTTATAATGCAGATGCATGTAACCCGGATCAGCATCTAGCGCTTCGTTGATCCAGTTGAACACTCGAAGTTAGTTGGTAAGCCTCTTTGCTTTCCAAAGGACCCCGTTTTTACATTGTTTTTAGTATTTCAGTTGTTACTATGATTGGGGGTTTTGTCCTGACACCCCTAATTGTTTTAGAGGCTTCATAGACGGATAGTTATAGTTCACTAGTCTTTCCATTTTCAGTTGTTTATGTTAAGACATTGAGTTGCCATTTTGGCCAGTCGAATGTTCTTTTAAGACATTCCAAGTTATTGCATGAGTTATCTTTTGAGTTTGTTTCTTATTATTTAAGTCGTCCGCTACATGTTAAGCCAGGCCAAGGGTTCGCTTGGGGCAGGCATTGGTTCTCGAGTGCCAGTCCTGCCCAGGGTGTAGGCTCGGGGCTTGACAACTCTACTCTCATGACATCACTATGGTCACATTCATAGCATAGCAATCAAAAAATTGCATGATTCAGAGAAATGCAATCCATACCCAAAATAACATCATAGTCTACCATTCCCAAATGATCATGTCTACATAATTATCATACCCAACAAACGAAACGAGACAGGATCGATACACTTGATTCACCACTACGGATTTTTCCACTGGTGTATAAACATAAATAGGCACATGCATGCAATCGAACATCATATCAAACCTAACAGCAGAATAGGTAGACACATATGAGAAAGTAGACCATATCAAATAATACAAACGCAGGTTGATGGCAAACTAGGACGATACTTGTGATCACAACATCAAAAGTCTAAGCCTCAAGGCTCCCTGGAAATGCATAACACTGGCTCTCTGGCCGTCTTTAGTTTGAGTAGAACCTCTACCTCCACCCTGTAAAGCTAGAGTACCCCTACCAGGAGTCCTACTACCTCTACTGGTCTGATCTCTACCTTGAGCCTGTTCGGAGGTGATGAATCTTTAGATGGAGCATATGAATAAGTAAGATGGGGTCTTGAGTAGGTCTTTAGAGGAGACTCTCGAATCTTATGACCTAGATGCCCACAATCATAGTAAGACCTCAGCATGGATAACTGCTACTGTGAACCAAATGAACTACCATGGTCACCTCGACCAGAACAATAAGATTCTTGGGTTGATTGACTAGTATCATCTGTTGGCATAGATGCATGAACCAACCCACGACGTTGAAAGGAGCCACTACCTCAGTTTTACCCCTTCCTCCAGCTGAGGCACCCAAAAACTTACCAACATATCAGCCCTCTTAGGCTCTCCAAACTCCTCTAAAAGCATCAACTCCGTCTCATTGGCGGTGCTCACAATGGACTAGAAGGTAGACCCCTCTCTAATTCCTTGAAACACATATGGACCTGGTAGAGAAAGTTAACACTTTCACAAACTTGGGAACTCTCTCTGCCTCATCAGGAACAATAGTCATGGAATGCTTAGAAAGCTCACAGAAATGGGCTTCATACTCAATCACACACATAATGCCCTGGGTCAAGCTCTAAAACCTTAATAGATTATCCTATCTCATGCTCCAATGGATTAAGTGGTCCTAGAAATCATTAGAAAGCACTATAGAACACATCCCACTCTGTCGGAGAGGATCCAACTGGTCTAGACCTCCCAAAAGTCCCCAACATTCTCTAGCATATCAACGCAACTGAAGTGCAACAAAAAAAAACATCACGAGCATCTACCATACCCACTATTTCAAGCATCTCATATGGAACAAGGTCAATGTCTCATGAGCATTCTCACTCTTACCACCCTTAAACTAGGGTGGTTTCATCTTTTGAAACCTCTCATAACACTACTGCTCAGTTGTCATAAGATTAACCTCAGTATCAATCTGAACACTTACAACCGATGCCGTAACCACTGGTGGCTGACCCACCTGACCCTAAATCCCAGAGTTTTTTTGCTGACCTAGAGTCTACATTTGTAATTGAGTCTGAGAACTATGTGGTGTACTTTTCGCACCACTTTGAGAGAAGTTCTCCATCACATTAAGCATCCTCAACAAAGTCTCCTGAAACATGAAATATTAAAACCTGGGAGGAACCTTTTCCTTAACAACCTCAACCTGTGGCTAAGGTGAAGCCTCTCTACCTCTGCCTCTAGTTGGTGTTGATCCACGGGCATGACCTCTAGCCGGTGCTACTCCACGAGCATGACTTTGGCCCTGCCTCTACCCCTAGTTGGGGTCTTAACAACAACCTTAGGGGCTACCTCCCTTCTACAACTGGAAATAGAAGCTCTAGTCCCCCAGCATATGCCAAGACAATACGAAGCAACTCAGTACTAGCAAAGGCAAAAAGAAGCTTCCTAAGAGCCTTCATAGCCACTAAAAGATAAGTACAGACATCTATGTACCGATCCTCAAGACTCTACTTAGACTTGTCTTGTACACAGGTGAGACCTTTGAACCTGGGTGACACATCCATATGTCACAAACTAAAAATGGACGTGATGGCACTTGTCTATTCCCACCAAGACAAGTGAACCTCAAATCAAAAAAATGAAAGAAATGTTGAAAATATAAAATAAAACAAAACAAAGGCCAAAAACTTATTCATTCTGAACAATACTCCAAAATCTGGTTGTCATGTGTACAAGCCACTAATGTAAACACACAATTCAAAAGATAAATATAGGTCTCAATGTCTTTGCTTCTCAAATAGAAAAAAGAAAAAATAATGGAAACGAGGGCTTGCCAAGATGACAAGCACCTACCTCTCAAGTCCTTCAATGAGCTTCGAATTCAAGAGAAGAAGAAAAAGATCACATAGGTTTGGACTCGGCACCTACACAAGTGTAGATACAAGGAGTGAGTAGCCCAAGCATGGTAACCAACAAACAACATAATAAACTAGGTAACCTAGTTAAATTGAATGCTCTTTTTACCCCAAGCGAACCTCCAAAAACTACAGCCTACATAAAAATCAGCCTAACCTAACAGTTCTCCAATAAACAGTTCACAACGCTAAAAGGTCATAGATCGAAATTCGCATTTGAACAACTAATAAGTATTAAATCATTTACTCTCAAGTACAAAGCATTTCAATCACAAATATCAACATGCTAAACTCACATATCAAATAAACCAATCCAGCACCTCAATTGGCTCAATCACATGAATCAAATAAGTCAAATGTATGCAATAAGTAGATTGATCACAAAGGTCAACATTTATCAGAAACATTTCCCTTCGGCACAATGTCACTAGCCGAAACCATTTCCCTTCATCTTTCACATTAATCACTTGCCAAAACTATTTTCCTTTGGCATTTATATCACTAGCCATAACCATTTTCTTCATCTTTCATATTGAATCACTTGTTGTAACAATTTTTCGGCATTTAAATCACTAGCTGGTACCATTTTCCTTCGGCTTTATCACAAAACGTCACTGTTCATAACAATTTCCCTTCGACATTTATATCACTAGCCGGAACCATTTTCCTTCGGCATTCATATCAAGTGTCTCATCATGATGTTCAACCATCAATACACACAAGTAAAATAACTTTGCACGGAGAGAAAACTTTTGAAATCATTCAAGTCCACTCTTATGCATTCAAGAAAATTACCAATCAATCAAATAGGGGACACAACAATGCAATTCACAATTTTTCATTATCATCAAGAAACCTTTTCATTTTCCCCCTTCTTTTATTACTTAACATGAAAAGAGTGGAGCAAATAACCTTTTAGCTCATTCCTGATTACTCCCCAACACATATACATTGAAGATAAGTAAACAATTCAACTAAATTATAAATTTTAAGAGATCACTTGCCTTCAAGCAATCAATCAATCAATCAATATGAAGCTTGAGTTCTCCCTTTCTGACTCACTTCCAAAGCCATATAATCTATAACAATCAAATATTCCAAATCACTCATCGGAAACAACAATTCCCACATCAATTATTTAGAAAAACAAATCCATCAACTCAAAACCCAATTTCAAAATAGAGGTTTGAATCCAGAAAACAATAATTGAACATATGATATTTAAGGCTTTAGGAACTTATTAGCGAAAACTATTTCGAAAAAGTGATCAAAATAATGATTTTAGATCGAAACTCAAGTTCTTGCAACACTTATTCGATTAAGGCTATTTGATTCCCTATTCCTTGGCATGAAATATGATATTTTTGATAATTAAAAATGAAGTGAATTTTGCAAATTCTATTCATAATAAAGGAAACATAGTGGCAGTGTACAATCTCCAATATGGATAACAATATTTTCCACTGTCGTTAGCGTGTCAAATTACTTTATTATATGTTCATTACTCTACATTTGTATAATTATCCTCTACCAATGTGCTAGTATAGAAATGGTATTTGCAAAAGTAAGCTTGGTGAATTCTCCCCGTAGTCAATTGAAGTCAATTGCGTCATTTAAGCTCATAAGTAATACATTGATGTTACATAGTTCCTTACGTGATTGTTACTGCCTTGAAGTTATTATTCTCATGTCTTCTACTACTGGTCCATAGTTCCAAATCTCAAAAATGATGATGACCACCAAAATAACAATCTCAAAGATTAAAGAAACTAAGTGAAGAAATCTTTATATTTATGGGTGGCAACCCAGGGGAAAATGCCTAGCATGGGTCGATTCCAATTGGTATAGAAAGGTGGTAGCCTAGGGGTGAAATCCTAGCATGGATCGATCCCAATTTGTGTAATTATGAGGACAACATCCCAGGGATTAAAATGCCTAGCATGGGTCATCCTCTTTTACCACTGATCAGCTAGTCATTTGTATCACATGCCTTATAAAGATTATAAAACACAGAAAAGTAAAGAAAAGAATGTGACATACATGATCCCACAAGAGTAACAAAGGTGATCTTCTATTCTCATCTATGCACTTATATATTGATACTTGATTTCATTTGAGCCCTTATTTTACTTATACTATTGCCTAACATATTTAACACATTTTTTCTTACTGACGTCCCTCGTAGGGGACGCTGCATTTCATACTGCAGGCACATGTACTGCAGCTAGTAGACCTCCTCAGTAGGAGCGAACGATACTCAACTACTTTTGGTGAGCTCCGAGTTGATTCAGATCTTTACCGAGTCCTTTGTAGATTCATTAAGGTATTGTATCGTAGTTAAGGGTAAGGCGGAGTCTGCTTCAACCTACTCTAAGTTTGTCTATTATATAGAGGCTTTGTAGTCTAATCTATTGTATAGGGGCTTTGTAGATCAAAACTCAGTTTTACTGGTCACATTTTGACTTGGCACACCCATTAAGAAAATAGTTATTGATATAGGTATCTTACCAAAGTATCCTTATTAAATGATGTTTAGTATTAGGTCTTGAAAAGTGATTTGGAAATTAAGTATTTAATGTTGAGGGTAAAACATGGAGAAAATAGTTGTGTTTTCTTGATATGTAAAAAGTGACAAGTAAAAATGAAAATCTATTTTAGGAATAAGTGACAAGTAAAAGTGAACGGATGGAGTATTTTCCAAATCATATTCCAATATATCATTTAATAGGGAATAGTTTGATAAGATACTTATATCATTAATTTTTTTCTTAATTGATGTGCCAAGTCAAACTGTGACAAGTAAAAATGAACGGAGGGAGTAATAAAAAGGCTTTAGTCCCCAACCTAACTTTTATTTTACTAATTTTAAGACAAATAATGATTTGTCATAAATGTGCATAAAATTAATGAAAAAAATTACTCCCTCCATTCACTTTTACTTGTCACGGTTTGACTTGACACACCCATTAAGAAAATAATTATTAATATAGGTATTTCACCAAACTATTCCTATTAAAGATGTTTAGTATTATGTTCTTGAAAATGATTTGGAGAAAGAGTATTTAATGCTGAGGGTAAAACATGGTAAAATATAATTGTCTTTTCTTGATGTGCCAAAAGTGACAAGTAAATATGAAAATCTATTTTAGGAAAAAGTTACAAGTAAAAGTGAATGGAGGGAGCATGTGATATCGATAATTTTAATTTTGTGGCTAATGTTTTATTTTATTTCATAAATAGCGTTGAGTAGGTCAACAAAATAGATGAAAACACTTCCAACGTGTAACTTTGCATAAAATTCAATAAACTAGCATTAATCAAAGGGTTATATCCATTAGAAATCATTTTATTGCAAAGATTATATTTTAATTTGGATTTAAGTTTTGTACACAATTAGTATAATTAGTTTTTACGCTATTAAGTCATTCAAAAGATACTTACACGTAAGTTTTTTTCTTAACAAAATATGAGACTTAAATTTTTTTAAAGTCAAATATGTAACCTGATATAACATATTAAAATGAAAATGTCCATTAATTCATCAAACATTGAAATAGTTTTAAATGATGCATAAATTAAATGCCATTTATGGCTAAACTATGACTTGACGAATTAAACTTCTAATTTTTATTTTATACTTTAAATAATTTTCACTATCCTTATGTGTATTGCCTCAAGGATCATCTTTATCTTCCATGTTGACCTGCAATCTAAAAACTAACGACTATTAGTAAAATTATAATATAAGGTGAAACAAAAAAGTAGGAAAGGGGTTAAAAAAACTTACTTGTTCCATAAGCATGTATTCATAAAAATCATCAACAGAAAAATCTCCTTCTTCCCTTGTTGGTTCATCATTATGATCAAATTCATCATGCTCCTCATCTAGTATGTCCAAATGAAGTAATTGGTTAATGTTGAAATCATAGCAAAATGTATTTCCAAATCTATGTTGCATTAGCTAGATCATACTATTAGCAAAAAAAATTTGATTTAGAAAATTGAAGATTTTTGTAGGATTATTTTCTATTGAAACCTCAAGAGTATAGTTTTTACCTGTTGCAATGGAGGTCTCAAATTTTTTTTTTTGATGAAATTTTGACTTTTTATAATAGCACACCAAAATGTGCACTCAATATAGAAGTTGATTAATGCTCTAGCAGTGAAAAGCAATAGAATGAAGAAGATGATCTCAAAAGATAAAGATGGTGGAGGCATTTTAGCAAAAACAGACACCAAGTTTGAAATTCAACAAAGAGAAAAAAAACTAGAAAGGATGTAAAATGAGAAATGAAAGACTCTAAAAGTTTGTATTCTATATATAGGGGGGGGGGGGGGGGAGTTATCTTTAGATTCATGTAATGTAGTTGAATTGTTGGAATTAATTCTGTAGATAAGAGTGAAATCATTACTTATTACAAAACAATTAATTTGAAATTTAAAATATCTTCTGATTAGATAATAAGATTACACTGCATTAAATATTTGAGTTAAAGAGTGATATGATAGAGTTCTATGGTTAGATGTGAATTATTTATGTAGATATGGTATTAAATAACAAAGATGACTCATTGCTTATGTCACAATCAAAAATCTCATTAGGCTATGAGGGTACCTACTATTTCCGTAGGCGAACCCCATCCTCTTATAAATCAAGTAATAATATATATAATGCGGAAGAAACATAAGAATAATCAACTACCTTCTATAAATGCGAATTGATGAGTTAAAAATATTAAAAACAGCCCCTAAGACCTAGTGACACTTAAACAAGAGCATCTACAAATACAAGATAAGTCTGAAAAACTAAAATCAGTGTCTAAAAGAAAATACGATCGAAAATAAATTGAGTCTCTAGAACCCAATACTATTGAAGAGAAAACATCTCACCCTAAATTTCATCAATCACAAATCTTAATCACAAGAAGCAAATCAAGTACCGCTAGTACCTGACTCAATTCCTGCACGGAAAAAAAGTGCAGCAAGTATAAAGTGAGTACGAAAAACACATGTACTCAACAAACTTTGATTACTAACCCTTCCAAAAAGCAATAATGAGATAATCCTATAAGTTTATTTATCCACAAATATAATTAAGTCATAAAATAAATCACCTCAACATAATAAATAAAAACATGTATTTTCCCAAATTAATTAAACCAATTACACAATTGATAATATCATAATGTGTCACAAATGTATCAAGTGAAATCAATTCCAGAGCCATTCAATAACTCAACAGTGAAATGTAATGCGATACACTGGCCAAAAATCGATATACACCCACTTCCTCTATCGGGTAATCGAGACCCAAGGGGACTCATGAGGACCATATACTTGCGATAATCATTTTTCATCGGCATGATAACACTAGCCAGAATCATTTCTCATCGGCATAATATCACTCGCCAGAACCATTTCTCATCAGCACAATAATACTCATCAGAACTATTTCTCATCGCCTTTGCATGATGTAACTTGCTGGAACAACTTCCCATCGTCACAATAAGAATACAAATATCATCAATAATTCAACGGGAAATATCAACCAATATGAATACGTATAAAGAAATATATAGCATGAGTTTATAAATTGACCCTATAACTAAGGATCAACAATCACAATCAAGTTTACATAACTCACAAGTCTCAACAATTCAATCATATCATAACTTATGGAATGTTATCCACCAATGATCAATTTCATGTAAATTTCCCCATATTATGACATCAATACCAACAGAAATACTTATCTCATTTATATGGGAACTCTTTACTACCCATTATCCTTATATATATTTAATACATTAAAACTAACACTTCAAAGAAGTAAGAAATCTCTACTTGCCTCAAACCAAAGCTCAAACGTCAAATTATTAATTTGCCCTTCTGTAACGCTTCCAAATGGTCAAAAATCTATTCAAATGTACAATCCACATAATAATACGAATCTAATGACACTCATATTGCTTTATTTAGTTTCAACTCAAAAACCAAGTCAAAAATCATCCTAAGTGCCAAATTTGAATATGAAATTTTCTTTCAGATTATGTTCACCCATAATAAAACAAACTTACATGCCTAATTTCTACTAAAACAGATCATTATTCGACCTCTAAATTAAGATTTTGTTATAAGAACCCTATGACTATATTTTCTTAATTCAACATAAATTCTACACGTTTCTAGCCTAAAAATATGTCCATAATCACATAAAAATTTAATGGAAAGGATGAGAATAATTACCTTAACGTTTTGGGGTAAAAATTCAAAATTTTCTCTTCCCTTTCCCCCGCTTTTTATCCCTTTCTTTTCTTTTCTTCCTCCGTATTTTCTTTTTCTATTTTCTGTGTAGAGCATGCATGGTCTTTTCTTTCATTTCTTTGTTGTTGCGTTCAACAACCTTTTTTATTAATTAACAAATAACAACTAATTCAATTCATTTTTCTTTCATTCTCTTAAAATAGCATTTGTCCTCAAAAATGTTCAAGACCTTTGTCGAAATAACACAATACGAATTATACTTACCACGCATGTTCCACTCATACGTATAAAATAAATTATCTTCTCTGAATCTATCTGATCACTTTAAAAATAGTATCATCGATCCTTGCAAGCCATAAATCACTTCAATAAATTTCGTGGTGAGAGGATAAAATAGGAAAAACATGGGAAAATTCACAAAATGACTAGGAGGGTGATAATGCGTTAACACTATCCTCAGAAGACATTAGGGGAATAAACGATCCTTGTCAATAAAAATACCTAACTAAGAGTCGAGGTTGAATTCCACTAGGAGTGATATAGTGCAAGGATTTTAACTAGGATGTTAAAAATGCGATCTATTATTTGTAGTTATTGGAGAGAGATCGGAAAACTCCACCAAGTTTAACCATAGTTGCAATTTGATTATCACTGCAAAATTAACAAAACAAAAGTTCCAATTAAGAGAATGATCAAGGAGTGTGGATTAACATTGATATCATAAAAGGGGTCAAAATACTTCCTCTAAAAATTACAAGACAATTATGGATAAGCTAGGTCATCATTAACGATACTAATATTCTTTCGATCTCAAAGTATCATGGCACAAAATCTCCTTTCAGTATCATTTATGCTACTTATAAATCTACCCATTAATTTACAAAAATCTCTCATTCAAGCAGATTCAACAATAAATACAAACCTACAATTCATTTTTAAGTGAAATATAGAAATCAAGCCCACATTGCAAGTATCAAACGATCCAACCACTTCTATTAATCTCTCACATGCATCAATCAAGATTTGACCTGGGATTAAGTTGGCCACCTTAACCCATCAATTCATTTCATGTTAAATAGCTTAAATCGATGATTAAACAATAATAAAACAGAGTAAGACACTAAAACCACTAAAATATATCAACACCCAACCCAATAATCACACCCCTAAACCTTGGGGTTTTAACCACACATAATAAAATGGAAAGACTCATAGCTAATCCACCCATTGATTTACAAATAATAAGCAAGAATTTCAAGACCCACTTCGAATTTCACCCTCCAAATGTTGATTATGAAAGTATATGAAACCCACATGACTAGGGAGAATGGAGAAAAGCTTTAAAGTTAATGTATAAAAGTTGGAATGTAAAAAAATTACATTTCTCTGTCTTATTTACTATTTATAGTTTCCCAAAAATTAAATTCAAAATTCCTTCATAGGTTGTTCGCGACCTTAGTCGGGGTCACCTGGTACATTCGGTGAATCGCTGTTTTGGTCCTTCAACTCTCCCTTTCTTGGTCTCAAGCTTCAGGTATTTGCTCATTATTCAACTAACTCGACTAAGCTCACTTTTTCTCAACAGACAAATCGCCAATCATCACATTCATAGCATTCTAAACCTTCATTTTTAGCTCCACGATCTGTCACATTACAGAGTGACCTCTAAATCATCATTTTTCTTTCAGTGAGTCACCGAATTCTTATCTCTTTTCCTAATAGGTTTAATCCATTTTTCTCAAACACCATCAACTTGGCAGAATCAACTAGTTTGGCAATTCGCCCTTTCTCATTTGGTGAACTTTAGCTTCAGAAATATAATTAAATTTCAACATTCTTAGCCTTTCTTTCAGGTATTCATCCTCACATTGTACATTAGTCTTTATGGCTGCAAAACATGAAAAATTATCATACTAGAACATATGTAGGCATTGTGAACAATAATTGTTAAACTAAATAGGTCTCAAATGAGTGTATATCATGTAATTACCTCCTAGTTTTCGATGTTTATGCCTCCTGTTTGTTCCTTAGAGCTTTCGTGTAGTGACCCCAAGTCATTTATGACTTGCTAGGACTAACAATTCGGTCACCTGGTCGTTCGTTTAGTTTTTGTGTGAGTTTAAGTATTTTGGAATTTTTGAACCTTGAACGATCCTTTTTTACCATAATTTCAAGAAGATGACTTCAGAATTCAATTATGACGATCCCATAAGCTCTAGAAGGGTAATTTTAGGCTTGTAGCATAGTCAACACAACTCCTGAGGTTTTTAGTGCTAGTTTATGTGATTAGGCGTTTTAACTTTCAAGTTGAAGCTTATGTTTGACTTTAGTCAGCAATTCTGGGTAAATGAGCTTGTATAAAGATTCTATTAGCACAGTTAGCTTCGAAATGTTGAGTGTTGTGTAAATGACCCTTTGCTTAGATCATGAGGCTCCCAGGCTAATTCTGAGCCCCTTAATGGATTTTGGATTAAAATTGAGTTTAGGTGTGGGACCCACTTTTCACCAAGATGACCTCATATGGGAATTTTAACTACTCCATTGTGTTTGAAATATTGGATTTGGTAGGGTTTCATAACTCATTTGTGTGCAGGGGTTCTAACAAAATTGGAGCACCCCATTGGAGATTTGGGACTTGGTCAAACTAGTTAATATGCATCAGCTAGTGCATGCCAATTCGCTCTTTCCGATCTCATGGCCCTTGATCACGTTTGCAAAAGTATGGGACTTATTGCTTCGCGATTGTGTGAACCGTTGCCACAATCGCAATGAAGGGTTCACCTTTTTAGTAATCGCGACCACGAGGCAGTGTCTCTGCGATCGCGATGGTTAGCCTCTTAATGAGTCGCGACCGTGATGCTCCTTCTTGCAACCACAATGAAGAACTAAGCTTTGTCTTTATAAACAAAGAAAAATGTGATCAACTCACTTGGTTGAGCTTCAAAAGGTGTTATATCACTTATTTCTTGTTGGAATTCGGTGATTCAAAGTTTCATGCGTTTGTTTTTGTCGTGGCTACATTGTAGAGTGATTGGATTGCATTGGTGGACCTCCGCTTAAGGTACACTTTTCCTTGAAGATGTTGTCTCATCCTTGTCTTTAGTCTTTTCTTGTGAATTTATGTTTGCTATTGTGTTGGCTGTTTCTGAACCTCGAATTGTGTTCAATTTTGGAACACAAGTTTGAGGCATATTTTAAGGCCTCTTGATGGAGCCAATTCTAGAATTTCCAGCATAGATCCCACAATTCCAGTTTGATTGTAAAATCGATCAATTTTCATTTTGTGTTTTTGGTGTTCTAATGACCGTACTTACATTGTGATCATATTTTTGATATTGTGGCAGTGTTCGGGGGCCTTTTAGAAAGGAAAAGCTCTGGCCTTATGCTTTGGATCATGGGCGGTCGGCCTACAGGTAAGCTACGACTTTCTTTCTATTTAGATTGAGCATGAATGTGAAAATTCATGATGACCAGTGTGAATTGGGGGAGGGTACCTTGTTACTTATGCTTTTCTTCTTAGAAACCATAATTTAGGGTTGATACTATTGTATTGAGGGTAGCACCATGCTAGGAGGGTTGTTTGTGTGATTGCATGTTATGTGAAATTACTTGAGTTGTACTTGTTTTCGGATCATGTATTGGCCTTAATCTAGGATAAACTAGTGTTGCCTTATACCCATGTACCTTGTGACTTTGGTATGTCTACGACGTCGTTCGGATAGATTTAGGTCCTTATAGACTGGAATGGCATACTTGTGTCTGATAGATGAACCTTATCTTAGGAATTATTGTAGATTCTGGACTTTCTATGCTCTCTCTCTTTTTCTCTCTCTCCTTATTTCTATGACTCCAAGGTGTTACCAAATCTTCATGCTATCGTGATGCTTTGAGATTAAGTGTGCTTGGTTGGGAGCCTTTTATTCATACCTATGGGAGTGGACGTCGATCCATGATGGCTTGGACCTACTTGAGATCCTCTTCGGAGTTGATATGCCCTGGTTCACTCTTCTTAGCTGGGCAATACGCCCCTGGCAGTAGATTGGCTGGCTGGGTAGCCTTGGTATCTGAGATCCTCTACAGAGTCGACACGCCCCTAGGTCACTCTTGCTAGATGGGTGGTATCACCCTAGGAGTGGACTGTCTGGCTGGGCGTCCTAACTTGGTTGTCACTATTTCTAGCTGGGCTGGGAGTTGCCCAGTTTTATTGATTATCATTCATTCTAGCTGGGCTGGGAGTTGACTAGTTCTTGGATCTGGAACTAGGTTACTCTTTTTTCTTAAAGACTTCATTATTATGCCTATTTGTTGGGCTTATGGGGGTCCTTTTTAGTTTTTATTTAAACTTGTGCACGAGTGTACCTTCTGGAATTATGGGGTCTAGTTAGGTTTAGTTTAGCTTTACTAAGATTTACTTCATATATGTTCATGTACCTTCTTTCTTTCTCACTTTGACCCTTGTTTGTGTCTAGATTCTATCTTTTCTAATTGTCTTTACCTTTCTTTCTTAGTTGGCCTATGATGCCTACTAGGTACCTTGTTTTAGTACTTATGCTGCACTTTGCATCTTTTTCGTGATGTAGGTTGATAACGCTCAAGTCATCCTCCAAAACAAATTAAATAGTGAGCGATAGTAGTCTATAAAAACCCAATAAAGAGTCGGGGTCGAATCCCACAAGGAATGGTATATCATAGAGAATTCCTTATCAAGAAATTTGGATTTTAATATAGCTCATTGGTAATAGTAAGAACAATTGGGTGGATGATACTACCAGCTTAATATAAAGCTTTGATTATCAACTACTGCAATTAAACTAAAAATTAGACAAAATCAAGAGTTAACATGTAGTGATTATAAATTGATATCACATAAAGGTAATTATGCTACTCTATAGTGATGAGCATTCATGAATAGGCTAAGTCATCTTCATTGATTCTAATCATCTTTCGATCTCAAAGCATATAATCTCCTCTCAATCTCAAGTATATGCCAATCCTAAACAACGCAATACCTTACTCTATTATCTCTTTCAAGAATATGGCAAATAGATCTGAACCATAACCTCTCTTTCAGGAAAGTTACAGATTTCAAACCTAAATTACTAGTATTGAACTATTACCCACTACAATCAATCTCTTTCGAGCATCAACTAGAGATCGGAAGAAGAATTAAGTATGGAAACTTAACCCTTGAGTTAAACCCATGGTTATTAGACCAAATTCATGTATGAACAACAACAAACTAGAGTATAACACAATACCCACTACATTAAATCAACACCCAACCCCATTTGAGCATCCCTATATCTTGGGTTTTAGCCACCCATCACAAAAAATTAAAGAAATTACACCTTCCATGAAAGCAACCATGGTTAACATGAAATCAAGCAATTAAGAATAAACCAAATTTCGATTCAACTTCAATTTATCAAATTGAAACTCGAAAAGCTTGAAAAATGTTCTTCAAAAGTAAAGTTTTCTTAGACACTCTCAAAAGAACTTTTTCAACTCTCTAAAAATGGAACTCTCCTTTAGAATTGTATCATTTGGGTGATCTATACTTTCCCAAAATTTGGCTAAAAATTCCACTTTAGGACTACTTCCGCAACATTAGTCGGGCTCGCCAAACCTACTCGGAGAATCACCCTTTGCTCCTAGCCTCGCCTTGTGTTGTTCTAGGCTTCAGATGTTTGAACATCAGTTGGAAAAATCTATTGAGTCAGACTTTCACATTTGGCAAATCGCCGAATACCACCTTTTTCACCTTTCGAGCATTAAATCTCTGAACTACACATTGTTGTTTTGGGCGATAGGCATCAGGACCGCCATTCTTATTCAGCGCATCGCTGTCTCTACTAGAGTCCGCCAGCCTTCTGTGGTAGACACAAATGCTATGCACTATAAAATTGGGCGAGGTTGTGCTCAGTTGGCGATCCGCCCTTCATGTTAGGCGATCAACAATAATTACTTTGAACTTCTTTTTGTATATTTGACCATTCTTTCAAACATAAATCCTTGCCTTGTCCAATTGCCTTCATATATACAAATCATCAACATTCTATCAGAATAGGAAAAAGTTAGGCGTTGAGGACACTAATTATTGAGCTAAATGAACCTTAAATGAGTGAAAATTTGCCACTTATCATAGGTCCTAGTACCAGCTACCAGTGCTAATCGATCATGCCATCTTTTGCAGCTTTTAGATATTGGAGACGAGGGTGAGCACTTGGCATCCTGGACCAGCCTGTCCCCTTCTATACATATATTAGTTTGTCTTTTGCCATTGAAATGACTTGTTGTGGTCAACTTTTGGGAGGTGTACTTGTTCTTACTAGATAGATTTGTACTTGTGACTTCTAGGTTCCGGGAGAGTTTCCATTATATATAGTTTTTGGTTGCATTTTGTTTTGGTCTTTTCTTATTTTTAGTATTATTTTCTAATTAAGTCTGCCCTTATACCTATTACTCGCATTCTGGTTTCGGACTGACTTACCTATTTGTGGGTTATGGGTGCCATCATGACTCGAGGGATCGAGTTGTGGAAAATCTACCACTCATCAACACCCCCAAATTAAAATTTTTCTTGTCCTCAAGTAAATCAAGAACACAATTAGTTCAATAAGGGTGTCTTCAACAGTTCTCAATGACATCTCATATACAACTGCCATTCGAGATTACTCTTAAGCAAATGCAACTCTCAATCATAATCAAAAGGGTTCAAATGATGACTAGACAATATCAATTTAACCTCAAGCTCACTATTGCCTCTTTACTCATGCAACAACATGTTTCAACAAATGCATTCAAGTTCCCTCACATCAAGAATGATTACATCCTCTCACAAAGCAAACCAATAATGAAGTTACGAATCAATACAACTCTCACTTTCAAAAAGAGAAATACATGCAAGTTGCACCCCATTGGTTTGCCCATATTTTTCAATCATCACAGGACCTAGTTCATGCAAGATCTCGAGGGTATTTTATTATGGGATTGAGGGTTAGGTATGGTCAATATGGCTCAATGACATCACCTTTTCAAAGAATTTTTGTAATCATCTTCACCACTTTTCAAGTTCTTCTTATTCTTTTCACTTAGAAACTCAAACTTAAACTTGTGAATCATTTTATTGGACACCCATTTTATTTCATCACACTTTCTTTTTCGTTTCAATTTTCAAATCCTTGTCCATCTCTTTTTTTATTTTATTTTTTATAAGGAGGGGTCCCTTCTTTTCGCAACATATTTCACAGTTGAGTCTCTCTTTTTCTTTCTTTTCCTTCCACTTGTCTTTCCTTATTCCTTCCTTTCCATACCCCAACTAAGGTTTTGGCCTAAGTTGGCTATTCGAACAAACCAATTCTTCAAAAAAGGATTTATGGGTTAGAAGTTAGGGACACTTTGGTTCAAGATGTTTCACAAGATTGTCAAAATGGTTTAGGCTCAAATAGTACCAAGATGGTTACACACCCTCACAAAGTGGTCACAAATGATATGGTCATTTGTATTTTCTTTCAAAATATGTGCCCTACATCACTTCTTTCATCTACCAAAGTTAGACAATCCAACTAAGACCTCACAACACAAGGCACTTCAAACAAAATTATTAAGCATAGCTCGACAAGATCAAAAGCTTACATGTGATGTTTATTGTAGGGATCACATCTAAACACAACTAGTCAACACACGATTCAAAACGAACTTTCAAAAGTACGGCCAAACTGATTTCTTCTTGCAATTTAAAAACTAAACACAATGATTATCATAAGTACTATCCAAGACATCGATATTGAAAAAAATAGATCCTCTAATATTATCAACAAAAGCTCAAGCATTTCACAACTTCCAAACTCAAGGGGAAAATGATAGAGAGACAAAAGTAAAACTAACACTATTTAATAAGGGTAAGGTACCATAGGTTCACTAAACCCCACCAAAATGAAAGATGCATGGTCCTTAAATGAAAATAAAGGAAAGAAATAAACTCAGATCGAATGACTCCGTCCGAATAAATTGTATTTTCAAAGAAGGTGACAACTGGAAAAAGACCACTTATGAGGTCGACTAAGAGAGACCACCGACTAAGCCTGTACCTTGTGAGAAATCATGGACAAATTCAGCAAGTTGAGAGTTGATACCCAAAAATAATAGGCGTATCACTGAACAATCACACCCATTTCCAAAGTTTCTTGTACTGTCACAACCCAAGCCTACACCCTGGATGTGGCCGGCACTCGAGAACCATAGATGGCCTCCAAGTGAACCCTCATCCTGGCTGACTACAAGCAGATTACTAACTCATGCATACACAAACATCAAACTGAAAGATATGCTAAATTAATAGTGTAATAAATTTCCAAATTCTATGAATATACTGAGTATGAAACATAAGTTTAAAATAAAATGTTTGAAAGTGATAAACTCTCCAAAAATGTCTATCTATGAACCTTCTACTGTACAAAGATGAATGTTGGGACAAGACCCATGACTCCTCAAGAGAACTACTACTAAAAACTCATAAAATTGGAGTCCACCGAAAGTAAGGAAGTCTAACTCAAAAGCTAATGAGCAGATGAAGTGATCTCAATAGAATCTTGTTGAGGACCTAAGAAGTTGTATCTGCATCATTAGATGCAAGTCGAATGACATCAGTACATTGAATTACAAGTATGTAATATAGATAAATAAAAAATAACTGAATGAAAGGACTACAATAGATGTAGATATATACTCAACTGAATGTAAAGAAATAAAAGAGTGAAATCATTAAAATTTTAAAACAAAACTTACTTATCTCTGAACTCAACTTATTAATTGATATAATGAACATACACTTTAACTCTGTTTGGCAGATTCTCTAACCGACAATCGTCACTATGAACTATGTGATGATACGACCTCTCGCCTATGCTGCCAGAGCTGTCCTATATCGTGTTGGAGTATTGAACCTCTCAACAAAGTGGATCCTCTAAGCAATAAGGCTTCATCTAAAAAGTACGATCATTTACCCACATTGGCAAGATAATATTGAGTTGTATAAGCTCAGCCATATATCGATGCTCAATACTACTCGCAATAATTATATACTCAGGCTCTAATGCATAAAACATACTCTTTATCTATTTTGAGGTATTTACTCAAGATACCCTCTTAAAAGAGGTAACTGCTCTGAAATATCTCTCAACTCATAACTCATCTAGAAATCAAAGTTTCTCTTCTCTCATTCTAATAAAATGATACATTTGGGACTTCTTAGTTCCCTTATACTTTCTCAAATCATTTTTCAAACTTTTTCTCAAGATTTCTATTTAGTTTCTTAGGATTTAGTTTTAAACAATTATTTTTGTTTTAAAAGAAAATAAAAAAAATTATAACTCAAAATAGGGTTCATGTTAAAATATAGAAATAAACATATCAACCGAAGAATCTCAAGAACAATAGTGTAAAATCAATACTCAGAAATCAAGAACTCAGAACTCAATGATACTACTCATCTCAAGAATACTAAAAATTCAGGAATTTAGGACTCAAAATCAATAACCTAACTCATATCAAGAATTTAGAACTCAAAATCAATAACTTAACTCATATCAAGAATTTGAAGTTCAAAATCAGTAACCTAACTCACATCAAGAATTTAGAACTGAAAATCAATAGCTTGACTCATACCAAGAATTTAGCATTCAAAATCAAAAACTTAACTCATATTAAAAATTCTTAAAACTAAGGGTATAACCCTAGATTAAACTTTTACAGACTGAATTGTGATATAGGGAATGATGGCAAACTAGTCCAACGCTATGATAGCCTTACATACCTGATTATGAAGTTATTAGACTGAAAACTTTTGTGGAGACTTGATTTTATCTTGATCTTGAGGAAGAACATTAGTTTTTTTGGAGGAAGCCTTTCATCCTGGAGTCTTGGTGCTTGCTCTCGATAAAGAATCTCTTCTTTGAAGTTCTTTGAGTGGAAGAATATGGGAAAAGCATGGGTGGAAGGATCCTCTTGGTATCTTAAATTTTGACATGAAGGTTTTAGCGTTCTTGTTGGAGAAGAGGAATCCTATGTTAGTTTTAACCAAATTTCTAAATACTTGAATGTTTAGATTGATGATTTTGAGAGGAAAACTAGTTAGTTAAATGATATACTCAGTTAAAACATTCAAAAATGACTTCGAATATTTCTAAAAAGCATAGGAAAGTACCAAAATAACCTTAGAACATGTGTAGGAAGTTGTAGAAAAACATTGCAGGAAGCATTTACGCAAGGGTCTACCATTTGTCAGAATTTCCACTGTCTGTAGGTTCAGTCATAGAACATCAATGGCCTGACATGGCTTCACTAAAACAAGCATAACTTTTTACTCCAAAATCATAATGAGTCAAACTTAGCGGCATTTGAAAGAAGATGTGTGTACCTCAAATTTGATATGTCATAGTCCACCTAACTCATTATGAGTTGCGATATATGGTCGTTTGAAGTTGACGTGTGTACCTCAAATTTGATATGTCATAGTCCACCTAACTCATTATGAGTTGCGATATATGGTCGTTTGAAGTTGACCTAAGTAGAATCTTATGTCAAAACTTAATTGGTAAGGAAGCTTTCAACTCAAATTTGTGCTAGGGGTTTCTTATGACCTTAATTCACATCCAAATTTATTCTCACACTAAAGAATTGACCTTGAAGCCTAAGTATAAGTTAAAAATTACCCGACACGACCTTATACGTAAATGAAGAATAGTTTGGTTCTTAATTTAGAAAATTTTGGGGTGTTACAATATCTCCCCTTGGGATCATTTGTCCTCCGATGATGGTTAAACTAAGCATGGAAGTTAAAGGAATTACTCTTACTATCTTTTTGACTTCTAAGCTTGTGTACTAATATATACAGAATTGATTCATACTGAGAGTTTTGAAACTGGACTAGAGCACGCTTGCCACGAATAGTCAAATAAGATTTCAAGATTACAGGTCATGACATGAACTTTCTAAGCGTCACAATAGGAGCATCAACTCTCTCCCGTCTATTATTAATCAACTATTATCATCAACATCATTATCAAAACTAAAAGTATCGTTGAGGGAGCTTAGAGAAGAAGATCATAAAAATGATTCATTCAAGAAACCTAATATAAGAATATGCATTATTATTTTGCCAGCGATAGAGGGTAAATCATGAATTTTCGAGACTGGGCATACTATGAGATATGAGTTCTTATATAAATAGGTTCATATCATGAGGCTAATATTCAAAATTTTATGAGTAAGACTGAGATCAATGGGCTAAAGTCTTTGCCCCTCATTCTGAAAACATAGAATAGTTGTGAATATGTCTAAAGTGTATGAGCCTAGGTCATGGACATAACTGTAATATTAGAAACATTAATATGATGTTGTAAAGATTGAACTTTGAAGAATGTGCTAGAGTATGAATGGATTGATATAACACTATAACTCTTTCTGAATACATCACTATTTGATTCTTGAAACTTAACTTGGTTTCTCATCTTATCATTTCTTGTTTAGGTTTGAAGCTGACACTTTAAAGTTTTGGATATATTCCATCTTTTCTAAAATATTATATATTCAATTTAATCTAATACTCGAGAAATTCTACCGTCATTGCTACTAAACTTTCCACGTGCAGGCACTGATATCCCTTCTAAGGCTTCTTTATGAGATACTACTTCTAACTTCTTCTGGCTTCTATAAAAGACTTTCTATAACCTCTAACTGCATTAACCTATAAAATCATTTAATCTAAGTGTTAATATTCTGACTTATCCTTCTTATCCCACTAATACCATCCTTCTAAGTTCATATCAACTAACTGGATGAAACTTGACCTATATTTAAAAGGATCATCATTGGCTAGGCTATATAAAATCTCTTCTATCAAACTCTTAAGGCTAATAAATAATGCTTACAGCAGTCTACCCCACATTGATAGCTCAAATATACTATCTAGGCACACAAAAATCATAAACTAATTAGAACATTATTTGTATATATACGATCTCAGTTACACCTCGTATGCTCTTGTTAATCTAATGACTTAGACATACTTCATTGTCCTCACCCAAGGGTCATAATACATCACTTGTACCACTCACATTTATCACAAAGTAACACCTTAATTCCTCACCTAGTTTATGTCAGATCTACTAGATCATATATCAAATCTAACATCATCACCCTCATGTTGCTATCTTTTTATTACCACACTCATCTTAAATTCAAGCTTAGTGTCTATAACTAAAAATGGATATCAATATAATTGATCACAGACTATACTAACTTACAACTACTAGATAAAATCAAGAAACTCACTAAGACCTCATGACAAGTAGTCAATCTTTATCTCACAACCTACCTACTGACAGATTACCTTCACATTTCCTTTCACAAGTTCAATACAATTTACCTATTTAACATCATTACTTAATTAGTTCTATAATCCTCTAGAATACCACAGGGTTCTCCTTTGAAAATTCATAAGTCTAGCTTAGATCTACTGCATATCGAATACTCGACTCTTCTATTCAACACATATACTTGGTCCTGACTAACACAATGACACATCGACATAGACTCCTTTCCGGTGAAACTACACTTCAACTCATCCTAACTAGTAACTATTTTTCTACCTTCTATCATAAAATTCACACAAAATTATCACTCCTTAGCCTACACATAAGAAAAAAAACTCCAACTTCTTATTAATTACTTTCTAGCTACATGACTACAGTACATACTTTACTAAATAACTAACCTCAAATTTAGGTTACTACACTTATAAATACGTACTTCTAACTCTAGGCACTTCTACTACTAATAGCTCATAATATCGCAACTCACACTATCTTTCGGGTGAATATACTACCCAAGCATTCTGAAACATATTCTCATCTTAAAGGGTATCACCTGTAACAAATTTTTTAAAGAAGACAATATAAGAGTACATCTCACATTTATCTAGAACGGACGATTCATATGAATAAGAGTGCACTCTTTCGAGTCTAAACACTTAAGCTCACTCACATGCTTCTCTCAAGCCCCTCTGCACTCTCATGAATTTATTAAGATTATTGCTGAGAATAACCCATCGATAAGGATATGAGCTTTGCTTTTCAACCACATTGAGTATGAGGGGTAGTCGAATGGATTTGAGAAATGAACAAGTTTGAATAATTTCCTCACGACATAATTTTATGGCACGATTTAGAGTATTAAAAAAGGAAAACTTTTCTTAAATGTCTGTAGCCCCTCATTTATTAAAGTGGGCCCCTCACAACCATAGATAAGATCCTATTGACACCACTTCATAGACACCCTAAGACACTTGAATTCTCTGTTTGATACCAAGTTTTTCACGATCAAAACCTATATCTTGGATGTGGCTGACACTCAAGAACTATTGTTTGCCCTCAAATGAACCCTCATCCTGGCTAACTACAAGCGGAAGACTAACTCATGCACAAACAAGCATCAAACTGAAAGAAATTCTAAATCAATAATGTAATAAATCTCAAAACTCTCTAAATATACTGAGTATGAAGCATACGTTATAAATAAAATATTTAAAACTAAAAGACTCTCCAAAACTGTCTATCTGTGAAGCCTCTACTATACAAAGATGAGTGTTGTGACAAGAATCACGACTCTTCAAGAGAACTAATACTAACAACTCATAAAACTGGAGTCCTTTGGAAGCAAGGAAGTCTCATCAAAAGTTGATGAGCGAATAAAGTGATCTCAATAGACTCTTGTTGAAGATCCAAAGAGTCTGTATCTGCATCATTAAGAGATCTAAGTCGAATGACATCAGTACATTGAATGTACGAGTATGTGATATAACTGAATAATAAATAACGGAATGAGAAGATTGTTATAGCTATAGATATATAGTGAACTGAATGTAAACAAATAAAGGAGTGAAATCATTAAAACTTTGCAAAAGTACTTACTCATCTCTGGACTAAATATATTAAAAGGAGTGAAATCATTAAAACTTTATGAAAGTGCTTACTCATCTCTGGACTCAATATATTAAAAGCAGTGAAATCATTAAACTTTACAAAAGTACTTGCTCATCTAAACTCAATATATTAAAATGAGAAAAATCATTAAAACTTTACAAAAGTACTTATCCCTGAACTCAATATATTAACTGATATAATAAAAATACACTTTTAACTCTATTTGGGAGATTCTCTAACCAACAACCATCACTATAAGCTACATGATGATACAATGTCTCTCCCATGCTGCGAGAACTCTCATATACCGTGTTGGTGTATAGAACCTCTCAACCAAGTGGATCCACTAAGCAATAAAAAATATGATTTTTTATCCATGTTTGCAAAACATGGTTTATAAGGATTTTGAGTTTTCTGAACTCAATCCCATATCGATGATCAATACTACTCTGAATAATTATATACTCATGCTCTAATGTATAAAACATACTCTTTCTCTATTTTAAGGCAATTACTCAAAATACTCTCTTAAAATAGGTAACTACAATGAAATATCGTTGAACTTTTAACTCATTTAGAAATAAAAGTTTTTATTTTCTCAATGTAATAAAATGATGCATTTGGGACTTGTTAGTTCCCTTATACTCTTTCTCAAATCACTTGTCAAACTCTTTCTCAAGATTCCTCTTTACTTTCTCAAAACTCAATTTAAAACAATTATGTTTGTTTTAAAAGATTCTCAAAAATTATAACTCAAATTAGGGTTCATGCTGAAATATAGACATCAAAAAATTAACTCAATGATCTCAATAACAATACAGAAAACTCTATATTCCGAAATCAAAAACTCAGAGCTCAAAGATATTACTCCGCTCAAGAATATTCAAAAATCTAAGAGTTTAGGACTCAGAATCAATAACTTAACTAATATCAAGAATTTAGAACTCAAAATCAATAACTTATATTATATGAAGAATTTAGAACTCAAACTCAATAACTTAACCCCATACCAAGAATTTGGAACTCAAAATCAATAAAGTAACTCATATAGAGATTTCTTAAACTTAAGGGTATAACCCTAGATTAAACTTTTATGGACTGAATTGAGGTGTAGGGCGTGAGGACGAACTAGTCCAACACTATGATAACCTTACACACCTGATTATGAAGCTATTAAACTGAAAACTTTTGTGGAGACTTAATTTTATCTTGAGCTTGGGTAACAACATTAGTTCTTTTTAGGAGGAAACATTTTATCCTGGAATCTTGGTCCTTTGTCTTGATAAAGAAACTCTTTTATGAATGTCTTAGAGTGGAAGAACATGGGAAAACCTTGGGTGGAAGGATTCTCTTAGTATTTTGAATTTTTGACTTGAAGGTTTTGGAGTTCTTGTTGAAGATGAGGAATCCTAGGTGAGTTTTAAGAGAATTTCTAAATGTTGAATGTTTAGATTAATGTATTTGAGAGGAAAACTAGTTAGTTGAATGCTATACTCAGTTAAAACACTCAAAAATAACTTAGAATAGCGTTAAAAAGCATGGGAAAGGAACAAAATAACCCTAGAATATATGCAAGAAGTTGCTGAAAACAAATTGCAGCAAGCCTTCACGAAGGGTCTACCATTCGTCAAAATTTTTACCGTCCGTAGGTCCAGTGGTTGAACATCAATGGGTTGACAGGGCTTCGGTGAAACGCCCTGAACCTTTTACTCCGAACTCGAAATCAAGCAAACTTGGTGGCGCTGGAAAGAGGACTCGTATACCTTTAATTTTATAGGTGATGATCCACCTAATTCTTTATAATATTAGAGATATGGTCGTTTGAAGTTGACCTAAGTAGAATCTTATGTCAAAACTTAATCAGTAAGGAAGCTTTCAACTCAACTTTGTGCTAGGAGTTTCTTGTGAGCCTAATTCATCTCCAATTTTTTATCACACTAAAGAATTCACCTTGACACCTAATTGTAATTTAACAATTGCCCAACACGATCTTAAACGTAAATGAAGAATAGTTCAGGTTTTAACTTAGAAATTTTTAGGTGTTACAACTACACCCCCTAAATTATACAGTACACTATGCAAACTGAGTCGGGCTTGCACATCGAACTCAATGGATTGCCGAACTTGGGGTGTACGTAGCTTAATATGACATTATGTCCATAAAGTAAAGCTGCCTAAAGGGCGAGCTCGTTGGAGCTCCACCTAGTGGAATCGCCGAATCACCAATCAAGGTTGTAAGTCTCCTAACTTCTTTTCATCCTTCACAAGTAACACACATTATTAAAAAAAAAATCACTAAGACTTGGGTTGCCTTGATAACACTCAAATCACCCTTCAAAACCAATTAAAAAGTTGAGCGATCATTGTCAATAAAAACCCAACGAAGAGTTGGGGCCAAATCGCATAGGGAATGGTGTATTGTGGAGAATTCTTTATGGGATATTTGGACTTTAAATCAGCTCATTTGGAGTAGTAAGAACAATTGGGTGGATGGTACCACTAACTTAATGTAAAACTTTGTTGTCAATTATTAATTAAATTAAAATTCAAACGAAATCAAGAGTTATCAAGCAATCTAGGGGTGCGGGGATTGAAAATCAATGACATATAGGAGTAGATGTATTGCTCTATAGTGATGTACCTACATAAATAGGCTAAGTCATCTTCATTAACGCTAATCATCTTTCCATCTCAAAGCATCTACGCATAAAATCTCCTTTCGGTCACATCTAATGCCAATTCTTAACAACCAAAGCCTTACTCTATTCTCTCTTTCAAGAATAGGACAAATAGATCTGACCCATAACCTCTCTTTTGAGCAAGTCAAAGACATCAAACCTAAATTTCTAGTATTGAAATAATTACCCACTCTAATTAATTTGTTTCGAGCATCAATCGGCGATCAGAAGTAGGAATTAAGATTGCAACCTTAACCCTTAAGTTAACCCAATGGTAATTAGGCCAAATTTATGCATGAGAAGTAACAAAACCGAGCATAGCACAATATCCACTACGTTAAGTTAACACCCAACACCATTAGAGCACACCTAGATCTTGGTGTTTTAGCCACCCATCACAAAAAAGTAAAGAAAGTATACCTTCCATAAAAGAAGACATGGGTAACTTAAAATCAAGCAATTAAGAGCAAACCCACTTTGGATTGACTTCAAATTAGCGAATTCAAGATTCAAATTGTAAAACCCAAAGAATGCTAGAAAAGTTCTCTAAAAAGTTAAGTGTTCTCTCTCAAAATTTTCTTCTGAACTCACTGGTTCAACACTCTAATTGACCTCTCCAAAAACTCTATAATTTGGGCTATTCATATTTTCCAAAATTTGGCCCAAAAAATTACATCGCACCCAAATTGATGAGATTAGTCGGGCTCGCCTAATTCACACGGTGAATCACCCTTCGTTCTCTAACTTGCCTTTGTGGCTCTAGGCTTCAGGTGTTTGAACCTGAGTTGGTGAACTCAAGTGAGTTAACCTTTCTCATTCAGTGAATCGCCGAATACCACCATAGTTTTTAATTCAAGCATTAAATATTTGCATTACACACTGTCACTTTAGGTGATGTGCTTTAGACCCCCCTTTCTCATTCGGTGTATTGTCTTTTCTACTAGCGTTCGCCAACCTTCTTTGGTTAACAAAGGTTTTATGCACTGTCAATTTGGGTGAAGTTTAGCTCAGTCGGTGATCCACCCTTCATGCTAGGCAATTACCAAAGTTAATTTTGCACTTCTTTTTTTGGCCATTCTTTCTAGCTTTTGTCCATGCCTTGTCCAATTGTCTTTATAGATGCAAATCATTAATATTTGATTAGGAAAGGACAAAGTTAGGCATTAACAACACCAATTATTGAGCTTAATGAACCTTAACTGAGTGCAAATCTAACACTCATCAAATCCCCCAACTTAAGCTTATGCTTGTCCTCGAGCAAATCAAGAACACAATAAGCTCAATAAAGGTGTCTACAACTATACTCAGAGAGAGTTAAAATGTGACCGCCATGGAAAGACTTCTCTCAATAGTATGTCACCGTATATCATGATCAAAAAGCTTCAAATGATGAGTGGCTAGTCTCAACACAAGCTCAAGCTCACTTTAGCTTCTTGTCTAATGCAATAACATGTTTCAACAAATGAATTCAAGTGCCCTTATATCAAGAATGATTCCATGCTCTCACAAAGCTGATCAACAAAGTCAATAGGTGATGAGTCCGATATTTTGACTCATTTAGGGCTTTATTTTCATAGTTTTATTGTCCTCAATGCCTAATTTATGCTCTAAACTGATATTAAAGTGTTTATTTACAACAATGAAGGAAAAAAAGCAAGGCAAGGACACTACCAGGTAAAATAGAGCGAAAAAGCTAAAGAAGTTGAAGAAAGGCAATCCTAGTGATCACCAAGACTACTCAGCGAACCACCAAGTAGTCCTTCAGCTCGCCTAATATTACAACATTCCAACCCTTGGACAAAGGTAACTCAGCGATGGAGTGTGCCCTTCGGCAATACGCCAATCGGATCGGCAAAGGAGTCTCAATCTGCCTAGTTTCACAGACTAATTAGTGAAGGTGCACACAAAAAAGACATTGATAAAGGATAAGTGGCGCATCGCCGATCTAATCGGCGAGCATGACCTCAATCGCCTAATATCACAACACACAAAGGGTGATGACTCAAGCTAAAAAGGTGATGGAAAAGAGCGTTTGGTGTGTCAGCAAAGCTCGACTTGTACGACCAAATAATCCCAAAGGCCAAAATCTGAGAACGGATACATTGATTTTCAAAATGAAAAACAAGGGATCCTGACATTGAAAACTCTGGTTCTTCAAACAAAACATTGTTTTTCTTAGAGATTTTGATTTTTAAGTAGTCATTGCAAGTGGGTTTTGTATTTTTAGTTGATTGGAAGCATTGTAAAGACTTGGAATTCATTACCCAGCTCAAGAGCAACATAGTTGGTAATAATTTCTTACTTTTTATAATGTGTGGCTAAAACCCCCATTCTAGGGGGTGTGATTATGTGAGTAATTTTCTGAATTAGCTTATGGGTGTTAGTAATTACTGATTTAATTATTGTTTTGAAGTGGGTTCGATTGATAATTGAGTTTTAATTCATGAATTGTAGTTTTAATCACAACTCTAGTCTAGGATTCTATGCTTGCTTGAGAAAGAGGTTTTAGAATTAATATTATCAATTGATGATTGTAGTGATTGGGTTATTATGGGTTCAGCTCGAGAGAGTGAATCTAAATTCAATCCTACCTATGTAGCTCAAGAGAGTAGGTAAATTGAGGTTTTGGGTTGTATAACCATTATGCTTGTCGAGGTTCGATAGAACTCACCTGAATCGTAATAGTTGATCATGAGATAGATATTGCGTATATAGTCTAGCATACTCACTAAGACTCGGTGAATTTCAGTAATTAGTAATCACCCTTATAGCAAAATTGGCAATTACTCGATTACATCCCCAAGGATTCCTCTCTACTTGAATATCCCCTGTTTTTGTAGTTGTTCATTGACACTCTTAAACCCCCCCATTTGACACTTGTTGTCAAACCTTGTGATTTACTTTACTTGTTTCTATAATTTCTGTTCCTACAATCAATTAGAACACGTTTATAACTTCATACTTGAATTCTCTACCGTATCACTCCCCGTGGGATCGACCCTAACTCTTTGTTGGGTTTATGCTAGATTGTGATTGCCTACACTTAGTATTGGATAAAGTGTAGTTAAGCGTTATCAAAAATGGTGCCGCTGCCGGGGAGTGGTGTTTAGAATTCTTTTATTGAAGTTTGGTAGTGATCTTATTGTGTTGTATTTGAACCATTTTACTTTTGTTTGTTATTTGTTGCTCTTGAATAGGTTGCAAAACGAGTGCTAACGAAAGTAGCTTCAGTCAACTCGGACACCATGATGACATCAGTAACTTACCCAATGTACATGAAGCTCATCTTAGTAATGTTAGTGCTATTCAGATACCTCCGATTGAGGAAAATGTGGGTTTTCATGTGACAAGCACAATGTTGCAGTTGTTGCTAATGAAGGACTTGTTTGGTGGTCTGGTTTATGAGGATCTACATGAGAACATCCAAAACTTTGTGGACATGTGTAGTCCATTTTCCTTCGAGAATATCTCACAAGAGTCAGTCCGACTCCATTTGTTTCCTTTCTCTTTGATTGGAGAAGCGACCAAGTGGTTAGATGATTTTCCGAGGGAATCGATTACATCTTAGGAAGAGCTTACTAAGGTGTTCTACACCAGATTTTTCCCACCCTCGAAGATGGTAAAGTTGAAAGACAATATCCAAAACTTTAAGCGAGTAGATGGTGAGCATACTCATGAGACATCGCTGAGATTTCAAAAATTGCTGCTATAATGTCCAACTCATGGACTCTTGGGTAATTTGATACTACAATACTTTTATTGGAGTCTAGAATCAGTTAATAAGGGCGTAGCTGATTAGCTTCTTTGAGGAGGGATACTGCTACAACCATTTGACATGGCATCTTTCCTTCTTGATGGAATGACACAAATCAATCGTGTTTGGTACACTGAAGAATATAGAGTCTCCTTTGAATTTTGGGATGACCAAAGAGAAAGTAGAGAAAAACTAAAAGCGGGATGACAATATTAGCAAAATGATGTCCCAAATGGAGTGGTTGAGAAACAGGTGCTAGAGAGGATTGATGAAAACAAATAGGTAAAAAAAGTGTCTAAACTCGAGGAGGGTTCTCGACCAAGCTATTTAAAGTCAGGTAGGAATCAAGGTTGGAACACACTTATTGAAGATGAACGGAGAGGGTACAATCAAGATTGGGCTGACCAAAATGACATTTGAAGGAGAGAAGACAATCATGAGGTGTATCACATGCAAACAGGTGATAGCCCAAAATATAGGGGAAGTTCAGGAAGCTTTCGAGTGGATGAATTGTTATTGCGCATTCTAGATAAGGTTGAAGGGTCTGATGACATGCTTAAGGAAATGAAGTCTCATTTCTCATCATTGAATAATAAGGTCAATTCTCACACAAATGTTATTAAGCAACTTGAAGGTCAAATGAGCAAACTTTCAGCCTAGTTAGAACCCAAGCTATTAGAAGAGAGTGCAAATGAGTATACAGCAAATACAAAGGATGAAAATGACAAAGGTTTTGTGGTGGTAACACGAAGTGGGAAAGTAGCAGGTGGTGATGTGAAGGTGAATACTGGGATAAACACTAGTGAAGAAGAGAAAGTCACCATTGAGGTAGAGAGGTTACCTCAAGCACTGGAGAATAACATGCCCAAAGAGGATGAATAAAGTCCAATGAAAAGCACCACCGAAGAGCTGCAAATGGCTAAAGAAGGGGCTGCATCACCTCAAAATGTAGTGCA
This sequence comes from Solanum pinnatisectum, assembly GCA_035578085.1. Lineage (NCBI taxonomy): Eukaryota > Viridiplantae > Streptophyta > Magnoliopsida > Solanales > Solanaceae > Solanum > Solanum pinnatisectum. Next base: position 238,411 of record JAWPEI010000044.1, read on the forward strand.
ACTATACCGATAATCAACCCTCCTTTTCCCCAAAGGCTCAAAAGGGGAAATGAAGATGAAAACTTAAAGAATTTTGTATCCGTGTTTAACACGCTTTTAATAAACCTTCCTCTAGTGGAAGCATTATTGGAGATGTCAGGATATGTGAAATTCATGAAGGAGCTAGTCACTAAGAAAAGAAGTATGGATTTCAAAACTATTGAAGTATCTTAAAATTGTAGTATCGTTATAACCAGCAATGTGATCACAAAGAAAGAAGATCCGGGGGCATTTATGATCCCATGTACCATTGGGATGCTTTAGTTTGCCAAAGTGTTATGCGACTTAGGAGCGAGTATTAATTTGACGCCATATGCCATCTTCAAGCAACTTAGGCTGGGTGAACCAAAATCCACAACAATGCAGCTTCTTATGGATGATCAATCCATCAAACACCCCATTGGAATACTTTATGATATATTGGTGAAGGTGGATAGATTCATTTTTCCGATTGACTTTGTTATTCTTGATTGTGAGATTGATGCGGAGGTAACTTTTATTTTGGGTAAACCATTTTTGGCAACATGAAGAGATCTACTGGATGTTGAAAGTGGTGAGTTAAAGTTTTGGGTAAATGATGAGGAGGTCACCTTTAATGTGTGCAAATCGATGAAGTAACCTACTGACATTCATATGGTTTTAAAGATTGATGCGATTGATGAAACAATGGCTAGTGTGAGTTAAATGATGTGTATGGGTGAACCCCTTGCTGTTGTACTCTAAAATTATGATAAAGATGACGTTCAAGGGTATGATGAAGTGGTGGCTACTCTATCGGGACTAGGTGCGTACTCAAGAAACCCATTGAAGCTTGATATTGATCTAAAAAATCAAGAGAGTCCTCCCGCTAAACCATCCACGGAGGAACCTCCAAAGCTTGAGTTGAAAGTGCTCCCATCTCATCTTCGGTATGTATTCTTGGGGGCAAATAATACCTTGTCCATTATCATTACATCAGACTTGCTTGAGTGGCAAGTGAAATTGCTTCTTGAGGTGTTGAAACGTTACATTAAGGCAATAGGATGGACAATTACTGATATTGTAGGTATTCCGCCCGGGATTTGCACTCATAAAATCCAATTGGATAGTGAATGCAAACCAAGTGTTGAGCATAATAGAAGACTAAACCCACCTATGCAAGAAGTGGTGAAGAAAGAGATCATCAAGTGGTTAGACGCATACGTGTTTTACCCTTTTGCGGATATCAAATGGGTAGGTACCATACAATGTGTACCAAAGAAAGGAGGCATCACGGTGGTCCCAAATGAAAAAGGGGAACTCGTACCTATCAGGCCGGTGACCGGTTGGAGAGTATGCATGGACTATCGAAAGCTAAATTCATGGACCGAGAAAGATCATTTTCCAATGCCATTTATGGATCAAATGCTTGATAGACTTATGGTGCGTGATGGTACTGTTTCTTGAATGGCTATTTCGGGTACAACCAAATTTCCATTGCATCGGAAGATCAAGAAAAAACCACATTTACATGTGCCCATGGAACTTTTGCTTTCAAGAGGATGCCTTTTGGGTTATGCAATGCTTCGATGACATTCCAACGCTGCATGCTTTCTATTTTTGCGGACATGGTGGAAGACTCAATAGAGGTCTTCATGGATGATTTATTATTCGTGGGTGATTCATTCGAAACATGTTTGACACACCTTGGGAATGCCCTTCAAAGGTGCGTATAAACAAACCTAGTCATAAATTAGGGAAAATGTTATTTCATGGTTAAGGAAGGCATAGTCCTAGACTATAAGGTGTCACAAAAGGGACTGGAGGTAGACAAGGCAAATATTGAAGTAATTGAGAAGATGCCACCACCTATCTATGTAAAAGGTATTCGGAGTTTCTTGGGTCATGCAGGATTCTATCAGAGATTTATCAAAGACTTCTAAAAAATTATGCACCCATTGTGCAAGCTATTGGATAAAGAGGTGAAGTTTATTTTTGATGATGCATGCTCAAAAGATTTAGAGTACTTTAAAGAAAAGCTAATCTCTGCCCCAGTGGTCATTGGCCCAGATTGGTCTGAACCATTTGAGGTGATGTGTGACGTGAGTGGTACTACTGTGGGAGTTGTGTTAGGGAAAAAGCACAACAAGATATTTCATCCAATCTATTACGCCAACAAGTCGCTAAATGGAGCACAACATAATTATATTGTTACTAAGCAGGAACTACTTGCGCTAATATATGCATTTGAGAAGTTTAGTGCATACTTTTTGGGAACTAGAGTGATAGTTCATAGTGATCAAGCAGTTGTATGGTACTTAATGGCGAAGAAAGATGCAAAGGCGAGATTGATAAGATGGGTGTTGTTACTTCATGAATTCGACTTTGAATTCAAAGATATAAGAGTTTGTGAAAATATGGTGGTTGATCACCTTTCTAGGTTGGAGGCAGAGAAGAAAGAGGAACTTGAGTTAGACATAAATGACTCATTCCAAGATGAGCAGGTATTCGCCGCCACTTTTAGTCTCATTCATTGGTATGCCGACCTTACTAACTATATAGTGTGTGGAATAATTCGTAAGGATCTGAATTGCTACCAACAAAAACGGTTTTTGTTTGATGGAAAGAAGTATTTATGGGATGAACCATATCTATTCAGAGAGTGTGCAGACCATATAATTTGACGATATGTACAGGAAGAGGAAGTGAATGAAATTCTCAATTCTTGCCACGCTTTACCTATTGGTGGACATCACAGCGGTGTGCAAACAACAACCAAAGTGCTTAAAGTAGCTACTATTGTCCATCCTTATACCAAGATGCACATGGATTTGTTAAATGATGCATACAATGATGAAAGCAAGGAGGGGTATCAAGAAAGCATGAGTTACCCCTTAATCCCATTCTAGAGGTTTAGTGGACCACGGACGGTACATGTGGTCTGGGGTTGGAGCCTCAATATTTCACCCTCTAACAAGGATTAATGGTCCACCAGGATAGACCATAGGTCCATCCACGGTCCGTCGACTGGGCCCGTCAGTGGGTCACTCAAAATTTGTCCAAGCATGAACCACTGTAGAACACCATAAGTCGGTCCACACCCCGTGGTCCAGGAACCGTAGGTCAGGAAAAAAGTCTCTGACCACCAACAACGGTTCACCAGGATGGAACGTAGGTCCATGCACGATTTGTCAATTGGGTTCGTCGGTTGGTAGGTCGGTGACAACTGACAGTTAACATAGGAGCAGTTAGGTCTTTTCCTAAATAATTAGTTCCTATACTATGTCATTTTGCCTATATTTAGAACCCCTATATAAGACTTTTTACCCCCAAATTCACCCCACTTAATTGATTTTTCCAAAATCCCAAAAGAAAACCAAAACCTCCTCTCAAATATTCTCTTTCTAGAACTTGAAAAAGAAGAAGAAGAAGATTTAGCTAGGGTTTGAAGCTAAGGATCCAAATTCTCCATTAAAGACTAGTAATTGGAGTCAAGGTATGGTAGCTTTCATCCATTGAGTCCCCAAATTCCTCTATTTCAAATAATAGAATTCCCCAATTAGCTAGGGTTTTCTTCAAACACCATAGGTTCTTTTAATTATTGGTTTAATGATTTAATTATGTCTAAATATGCATGAATTGATGATGTACAATGCTTTTATGATGTTTCCCCTATGAATCCATGCAAACCCCCATGTTTTCCAAATTGTGATTTCATAGAGTTGGGTTGTTGATTATGAAAGAGGAGTTTTATGATCTAAAACATGAAGTAATAGAATTACATGAATTTATGAGGTAATCCCTATCTAATGTTAGAATTCTAGATTTGGTGATTGAAAGTAGCTTTGAACCTTGAAAGGGCAAAGCATGAGTTTATGCATGATCTTATGAAACCTATGTAATTGTTTTAAGAGTGATTTGAGAATAATGTGTGAACGTTGTTGTTGTTGCTGTGTTGTTGAAAGGTTATTCTTATAAAACACTTACAACCATGATGTGAAAGGTTTTCTCACATATAAAGGATTCTTAGGTTGGAAGGCTATTCTCACCTAATTGAATCAATGAATAAGAGCTATCCTAATTAACTAGATTGGATTAGCAATATGACATGCCTTTCCTTGGATAATGAGAATAAGTAACAAAATACTATTATGTGGGAATTATGCTTAGCACCGAGTGGATATTGACAATGAGATGGAAGCTCTCCTGCTAATAGATATCGGGTTTCTCGAAGAAGTCCATGAGATGGAAGCTCTTCTGTTAGTAGAGGCCGAGTTTCTAGTAGCAATCTCCTTATCTCATAACTATGTGCCCCCATAGGTTGATTAGATAGTTGATCCACTTAAGTTAGATGTTCATGGTTCTACCTTAGGCAAGTAGAACAACCCTTTTCGGTGTGGGAGATACCGGGTGATCATGTTTTAGCTCACATGGTCTCTATGTCGGTTAAGGCTAATTTTCCTACAACAAGATGATGAATGAACTATGTTTAGGTAAATAATTATCTCTCATGTGTTCAAAGACATAAAGATGATTTGGCTTGCATGGACCACGATGTTTTGTCTTATGTTTTCTAACCGTTTTATATCATGTTTTATTGGTCATATTGCATTTCATGAAATGAAATGTCCTTCTTAGCATGTTTTAAATGTTTTTATGCATAGCTATCATACTTAGTGCATTTTTGTACTAAATCATACTCTTGCCTACATTTTTTCCAAATGTAGGGTTCGACAGGTAGGGTTTCCATTCGAGTGGCTAGAGCTTGGACTTTGATTCTTTTTGAGCTTGGTGATTCCTCATGGTTCAAGGACGGACTTTCCTTATTTTAGTTTCACTTTTGTATTTCCTTTTTGAACATGATGTATGGCCTAGGCCCACTTTCATTCTAATGTAATAGATGGCTATATTGACACATGAGTTAGACTTCCTCTTTTTTATTATTCTAGTATTTTATGTCATGATATGCTAAGTGGCTCTTATGGAGTACTTTGGGGGTCTATATGCCATGTTACATTTAGGGGTACCCTTGGGTCGTGAAAAACTTGGTAATCAGAGCACAAGGTTTAGAATGGTCCTAGGATGTCTCATAAGTCACATCTAGTAGAGTCTTGTTCATGAGTGTGAAGCGCGCAACACTTATGAATGAGAGGCTACAAGATGATTAGGACCCACTTCTTTCAGTACACTTAAGTTGTGCCATAAAATTTAATTCTATAAAGTCTCCCTTCTAATCCTGACCTTATGTTCTTCAAGATATGTCTACTCGAAGAGCGTATACTAGAAGGAATGTGAGGGAGAACGTGGATCAAGAAGCTCCTCCTCAAGCTCAGGTCGATCCCTTGGCCGAGCAAGTTACAAATGTGGAGTTTAGATCGGCTTTTTAAGTATTGGCCCAAGCCATGATGACTCAAGCCAATAGAGAGGTGGTAGTCCCCGTGAACCCAACTGTGGGTATGATGACTTCAAGAGTGAGGGATTTTATGAGGATGAACCCTCCAGAATTTCATGGCTCCAAAGTTGAGGAAGCTCCTCAAGAGTTTATCGATGAGGTTTATAAGGTGCTTGCTATCATAGGAGTGACTCTGGGAGAGAAGGCGGAATTGGCTGCCTACCAATTAAAAGGTGTTGCTCAAGTTTGGTACAATCAATGGAAGGAGGCCAGACCAGCGGGAGCGGGTCCTATTGAGTGGGAAATGTTTAAATTCGCTTTTCTTGATAGATTTTTCCCCTTGAGGTGAGGGAAGCCAAGGTGCTAAAGTTCATTCAACTTCATCAAGGGAGAGCATGAGTGTGAGGGAATATGCTTTAAAGTTCACTCAATTGTCCAAATATGCTCCAACAGTGGTTGCAAATGCAAGAGCTAGAATGAGTAAGTTTTTATCGAGTGTGTCTGAAATGGTGATTAAAGAGTGTCGTACCTCCATGCTCATTGGTGATTGGATATGTCTCGTCTCATGGTGCATGCACAATAAATCGAAGAAGAGAAACTCAAGGAAAAAACTAGAGAGGTAACAAGGGCTAAGACCGATGATAGTAATTTCTCACATGCTAGATCTGATGGACATGGTCATCCTAAGTTTCGTCAAGGGTTTTTGGGTCAAGGTTCCTCTAATGCTCCACCTAAGTTTAACAAGGATAGGGTGTCTAACCCTAAACCTCAAGAAGGGAATTGTGGTGGTTCTTGTTTGGCTAGGTCTACTTGTGCCAAATGTGGGAAGAAACAAGATGGTAAGTGCCTAGTCAACACCGATGGATGCTTTAGTTGCGGGAAGAGTGGACACAAAATGAGAGATTTCCCCATGCTTGCCGCTAAAGGGAGAGAGGGCAAGCAGCCACCTCCTAGCTGTTAGAATTCCAATGCTCCAAAGCAAAATCGCTTCTATGCTCTCCGAACCCATGGTGACCAAGAGAGTTCCCTGGATGTATTGACTAGTACGTTAAAAGTTTTTCAAAATGATGTGTATGCCTTGCTTGATCCTAGTGCTACTTTGTCCATTGTAACACCTTATGTGGCTAGGAAGTTTGATGTGCTCCCTGATATATTGCTAGAACCTTTTTCGGTCTCTACTCCTGTTGGTGATTCTATGGTGGCTAAGAGGCTTTATAGAAAGTGTCCCGTTTCCTTACCCCATAGAGTTACTCTAGTAGACTTGGTAGAACTTGACATATTAGACTTTGATGTCATTCTTGGGATGGATTGGTTGCATTCTTGTTATGCTTCCATAGATTGTAGAACTTGAGTGGTCAAATTTCAGTTTCCAAATGAGCCTATCCTTGAGTGGAAGGGGGGAAATTCTATGCCCAAGGGGCAGATTGTCTCTTGTCTAAAATCTAGGGATATGATCTCGACAGGTAGCATTTATCATATAGTTATGGTGAGGGATGCAGATTCTGAAACCCCTACTCTTGAGTTGGTCCCCGAGTTAATGAGTTTTCTGAAGTTTTCCCTAATGATTTATCCAGTATTCCTCTCGAGCGTGAAATATACTTCAGTATTGACCTTTTACCAAATACGCAACCTATCTTTATTCCTCCTTATAGAATGGCTCCGGCGGAACTTAAGGAGTTGAAAGATCAATGAAAGGATTTTTTTGATAAGGGCTTCATCCGATCGAGTATGTAACAACCCGGAAACTAGTAGGCTTGACTAGAGCTTTACGTGAGGGTTCTAGAGCTTGACGTGGGGGTTAGAGTCATAGAAATGACCTCGTGTACTTAGAATAAAGGTTTTAGGGGTTAAACGTCAAGGTACGACTTCCCAAGGACTAACCAAGGGTCCTTGAGGAGGACCCTCGCAAAACAGCCCAAGGAAGCCGCCTTAGGCAGTGCACCCATGGAGGGACCCACGCCCTGTGGGTGAGGGGAGTCGTGGGTCATAATTCCAGTACCTCCACCCACGAAAGACCAGCACGCCCTGTGGGTCCACTCACGGCCCGTGGGTCGGGGTCTAGTGGGTGAGGCAGTGAAAGTAAGTTAGGCGGTTAAGTTGGAGGGTTAGGGAACTTTCTAGAATTAATTAGGGGTTAAGTGGTGTCGTTTTATTAGTAATTAGATCACATATATAAGTATTTTAGACCCTTGAACTAACTCATCTAAATCATAATTTCCAATTTCCCAAATCACAACCAACTTTCCCCCTAAATCTTCTCTCTAGAACTCCAAGAAAGAAGAAGAAGAAGAAGAAGAAGAAGAAGAAAATCAAGCTAAGGTTTTAAGAAGAGGGATTTTTCACTCAATTTCTTTGGAGAATCACACCTAAGGTATGGTAGTCCTTCATCCATGGAGTCTCACAAACACTCAATTTCAAAGTTAGAAATTCCCTAGAAGCTAGGGTTTTGACTCCAAGTCATGTATTTTTTCTAAAAACAATTTTAATGTTTTAATTACTTTTTATTATGATTTAATTGTTTATTATTGTGGTTTTTATGATAAAATCTACCATGAATCTATGAAATCCCCATATCCCTAATTTATGACCTTGTGATGTGGGTGAATTGTAGAAAGATGAATTTTATGAGATTGTACTTATAGTAATTTAGTTATTTGAATCATGTTATTATTCATGTCTAATGTAGTAATCCTATATTTAGTTGATTGAATGTGATCCTTGATCCAAGAGGGGTAAAACGTGAGAATTATACATGATTATGGGTTATTTTGTACATGCTTTGTGAACATGAATATAATCTAATAGTTGTGTTGTTGTTAGGTTATTCTCATATACACATCTATGCATAATTATGATAATGTTGTTGTGTTGATTGAAAGGTCATTCTCATGAACACATAATGAACTTAATGTGAAAGATTTTCTCACATAAATGAAGATTCTAGGTTGAAAGGCTTTTCTCACCTAATTGAATCTAAGAGTAAGAGTGATCATGGATGGTGATAGTTTCTCAGACATGATCAAAAGAGTTGTCTTAATTGATATACCTTGAATTGGTAGGCCAAGGGCACCCTTTCATGTGTAATTAAAAAGCTATCTTAATTGATGTAACTTGGATCGATAGACTAAGAGCACCTTTTCATGCATGGCTAATTAAGTATTTTAATTCTTTATCTTGATCCGGTAGGCTAATGGTACCCTTTCATAAGGAGTCAAAGAGTTATTCTAATGATGTACCTTAAATCGGCAAGCCAAGTGCACCCTTTCATGAGTAATGATGTTAATAGAGAATTAACTACTCCGTGGGAATTTAATGCTTAGCACTGAGTGGATATTGATGAGATGGGAACTCTCCCATTAAGTAAGGCCGGGTTCCTATAAGCAATCTCTTAAGATAGAAGCTCTACCGTTAAGTAAGGGTTAAGTAAGGCCAGGTTTCTAGAAGAAATCTCCTTATCCCATAAACTACGTGCCCCCATAGGTTATTTAGCTATTAGATCCACCTAAAGCTAAGTAAGACAACCCTTTTCAGTGTGGGTAACACCAGATTCCATGGTAAGCTCACGTGGTCTATGACGGTTTAGGCTAATTCCCACAAGGTCAAGTCTAGGATGAACTATGACTACTTAAGAAGTTTTATTTAGCATGGCTGGGAGTATGGGCTCTTATTCATGCAATGCACAAGTAGGTTTTGAGGGTACTTATGGTATGTTCCTCTTTTTTCATGGTGACTTATGTAATGAATGTGTTTTTGACTAAATGGCAAGTGCATTTGATGTGGAGATTACTTGTAATGTTGTAGGCTAACTTGGATTGTTGCTATGGGTTGCCTTCCTTAATATGGTTGACTAAAAGTGAATGTTACCTTGTCCATGAGAAATGAGCTAAAGATCAAATTAAAAGATGGTAAACATGTATGAAGACCTAAAGTGACTTGCTTAGAAATGAGCTAAAGATCAGATTATGGGATCTTATCTATGCATTGCACAAGCTTGCCTTGAGGTGGTTCATGAAATGTTTCTCCTATATTATGATAAAATTAGATTACACTGGCTATGTCTATGTCTATAAGGATATATCTTATGCTCACTAGTTGTGATTATTGTATACCATGTTATAGCCTATGTCTTATCATGATGTCTCTTATGTTTATGACTTGTGTTTTCACACTATCTTCAAAAAGATGGTTTAAATAAGCAAAGCGAATGCATTCAATTAAAATGTCCCTTTTAGCATGTTTTCAAGGTTTTATGCATGGCTATCATACTTAGAGCATTTTTGTACTAAACCATATTTCTTCTACATTTTCCGCAAGTGTAGGTTTTGGCGATATCGACTTCCATCCTCGTGGCTAGGTTCATAGTAGATCAAGAAGAGAAGTTATGGTGAGCCCTCATAGCATTCAAGGGCTTGACCACTATGTCCTTTAAGTCTTTCTTTTGTGTTTTAGACTTTTTATATGGGCTGCGTCCCAAAGTGTTAGTCAAATGGTTATAGATGTTTGAGACAAAGGGTAGACTTCCGCTTGTGTTTTTTTAAAAGACTTCAATTATAAAGAAATTTTTTAAATTTTTGCACCATTTCCTATTACCTTATGTTATGATATGTTAAGAGTCTTGTATGAGGATTTTTGGAGTCTTGTACACTGTGTCACATATAGGGGGTACTCCTGGGTCGTGATAGAGTATCTCTCCATGGGGGTGCTCCAGTGTTGGTTGTTAGGAAGAAATATGGTCCACTCCGTATGTGCATTGATTATCGGAAACTGAACAAAGTGACCATTAAGAACAAATATCCTTTCCCAAGAAAAGACGATTTATTTGATCAACTTCAAGGAGCGAGTTATTTCTCTAGGATCAATCTTCGTTCGAGTACCACCAATTGAGGGTGAAGGATAGTGATATTCCGAAGACATCTTTCAAAACTGTGTACGGTCATTATGAGTTTATTGTAATGTCGTTCGGCTTGACTAATGCTCCAGCGGTATTTATGGATTTGATGAATAGGGTGTTTAGACAATACCTTGATATGTTTGTGATTCTGTTTACTGATGACATCTTGATCTATTCAAGGAGTTAGAATAAGCATAATTATAATTTAAGGATTGTGCTGCAAAGTCTTAAGCACCAACAACTTTTTGCGAAGTTTAGCAAGTGTGAAGTTTGGCTAAGGTCCGTAGCTTTTCTTGGGCATATTGTCTCAAGTAAGGGTATCCTATCAAGACAGATGCGGTCAAGATTTGGCCTAGACCTCTAACTCCTTCTGCTATTAGAAACATTTTGGGTTTGGCCGATTACTATAGAAGGTTTGTTGAGGGGCTTTCCTCTATTGCTTTTCTTTTGACGGCATTGACTCAAAAGAAGGCTAAATTTTTATGGTCGGAAGCTTGTGAGAAAATTTTCCAAGAGTTGAAGGACAGACATACATCCGCTCCGATGTTGACCTTACCGGAAGGTAAAGATGGCTTTCTCGTGTATTGTGATGCCTCTAGAGTTGGGTTGGGATGTGTGCTTATGCAACATGGTAAAGTCATTGCCTATGCATTGAGGCAACTTAAGATCCATGAGAAGAATTATCCTACCCATCACCTTGAGTTAGCGGTGGTTGTTTTTGCCTTAAAAATATGGAGGCATTATTTGTAGGGGGTTCATGTTGATGTTTTCACCGATCATAAGAGCTTGCAATATGTGTTTAGTCAAAAGGACTTGAATCTTCATCAAAGGAGGTGGCTAGAATTATTGAAGGATTATGACATGAGTATCTGTTATCACCCTAATAAAGCAAACGTGGTAGCGGATGCTCTTAGTCGATTATCAATGGGTAGTGTTGCTCATGTTGAGGATGAAAAGAAAGAGTTGGTTCGAGATGTTCATAGATTGGCTCGATTAGGTGTTCATCTACTGGATTCCACCAAGGGTGGTGTTATGGTCCATAATGGGTCTGAATCGTCTTTTGTGACGGAGGTGAAGGCTAAGCAAAGTCATGATCCAATTTTGGTAGAATTGAAAGAGGTGGTGCTCAAAAAGTCCATAGAGGCTTTCTCTCAAGGGGGAGATGGAGTACTTAGATACCAAGGTCGGTTATGTGTTTCGAATGTAGATGACTTGAATGAATAAATTTTGGCTGAAGCTCATAGTTCTTAGTATTCTATTCACCGAACGGCTACCAAGATGTATTGAGATTTATGGGAGATCTATTAGTGGAATGGGATGAAGAAGGATATTGCAGTATTTGTGGCTAAGTGTCCTAATTGTCAACAAGTGAATATTGAACATCAGAAACTGGGAGGTTTATCCAAAGAGATTAGTATCCCTACTTGGAAGTGGGAAGATGTGAACATGGACTTTATTGTAGGGTTGCCATGTACTAGGCGACAATATGACTTGATATGGGTAATAGTGGATCAGATAACTAAATCCGCTCATTTCATTCTTGTCAAGGTTTCTTATTCAGTGGAAGAGTATGTTGAGTTGTATTTGAGAGAGATGGTAAGGTTACATGGGGTACCATTGTCCATAATTTCAGTTCGTGGTACCCAAATTAATGCACAATTTTGGAATTCATTCTAAAAGGGGCTAGGTACCAAGGTTAATAGTAGCACAACTTTTCACCCCCAAACTGATGGGCAAGTGGAGCGTAACATTCATACATTTGAAGATATATTGAGGGCTTGCGTGATAGATTTTAAAGGTAATTGGGATGACCATTTGCCGGTAATTGAGTTTGCCTATAATAACAGTTATCACTCAAGTATCGACATGGCTCCCTTTGAGGATCTCTATCTAGGATGTGTGGATCTCCTATAGGATGGTTAGATGTGGGTGAAGTTGCTCTAATAGGTCCAAAATTGGTGCATGAGGCCATAGAGAAGATTCGGCTTATTAGAGAGAGGTTGAGAACCGCCCAAAGTCGGCAAAGGTCATACGCTGATGTTAGAATGAGGGATCTTGAATTTGAGGTTTATGATTGGTTTTATTTGAAAATCTCACCCATGAAGGGTATTATGAGGTTTGGGAAGAAAGGGAAGATTAGTCCTCGTTTTGTAGGCCCATATGAGATTTTAAGGCGTGTCGGCAAGGTTGCATATGAGCTAGATTGCCAAATAAATTGGCATTGGTGCATCAGGTTTTCCATGTCTCAATGTTGAAGAAATGTGTTGGGGATCCAGCGTCCATAGTTTCCTTAGAAGGTTTGGAAGTTAAAGAGAATCTTGCTTATGAAGAGGTTCCGGTTGAGATTTTAGACCGACAAGTCAAAGTTGAGAAATAAGGAAGTTGCTTCCGTTAAGGTGTTATGGAGGAATCACTTAGTTGAGGGTGCTACTTGGGAGGCCGAGGGCTGATATGAAGTCCCGATATCCTCATCTCTTTCCTTCTATTCCTACTCTAGCTTGAGGTAATGAGCTCCTCTTGATTGTTTTACGTGTTATGAGTCATGTGTGATTTATGTGTTTCCATGATTTCCTTATGATTATGCATGCTCATAAAAAATCTTAAGTTTCGACAGAAATGACTTGTATGGTTTAGCTTCCTCATGTTGCTGTACATTGAGTATAAGTTGCCTATGAACTTCATGAGATGATTGTTGAATATGCATTAGCTATGCTTTTTGTAAATGAATTGCATAAAGGCTCCATGAGATTTTTTTGAGCATGTTTTAGCTTGGAGAAGGTAGTTCCTCCTTGAACATGAGAAATTTTGAAATTTCATGCATTTTGGGTTGTTAGATATAGTTCCTACTTCCTTATGATGCATTGAGCATGTTTAGCTTGGAGTTGATTTTTTCTCCTTGATTTTGTGCATTTTGATGAGATTGCATGCATGATGGGCTGTTAGAGTTAATTTCACCCCTATGAGATATTTTGGGGATGTCTTAGCTTAGAGTCGATAGTTCTCATTGGTTGCATGCATTGCATCGTATGTTGGGTTGTTAGTTCCTCTCCTACTCTCTTAGAGCCAGTTTAAATCTCATTCGATTATGAATGATCCTAAGGGGAGATATTGTAACACCTTGTATCCAAAAAGGGGCATATAACAGCTTTCCAAGTGCTACAGCAGCCAAACCACATCGGCCACCCATGGCCTGTGGAGTTGACCACGGACCGTAGGTGTTATCCGCAGTTGGAGCCCTAAGATTTCACCCTCTAACCAAGATTGACAGTCCACAAGGATGGACCTACGGTCCATCCACAGTCCGTCGACTAGGTTTGTCGATGTGTCACTCATAATTTGCCTAAGCATGGGCCACAACGGGACTTACGAACTATAGGTTAGTCCACGCCCCATGGTCCAGGAACTGTAGGTTAGGACAAAAGTGTCTAACAACCAACCACGGTTCACTAGGACAGACCATAGGTCCATCTACGGTACGTCGACTGGGTCCATCGGTTGGTAGGTTGGTGGCAATTAATAGTTAACTTAGGGGAAGTTGGGTATTTTCCTAATTAATTAGTTCATATACTATGTCGTTTTGCCTATATTTAGAACCCCTATATAAGCCTTTTTACCCCCAAATTCACCACACTTAATTCATTCATCCAAAATCCCAAAAGAAAACCAAAACCTCCTCTCAAATATTCTTTCTCTAGAACTTAAATAAGAAGATTCAGCTAGGGTTTGAACCCAAGGATCCAAATTCTCCATTGAAGGCTGGTAATTGGAGTCAAGGTATGGTAGCTTTCATCCATGGGTTCCTTCCACCCATGGAGTCCCCAAATTCCTCTATTTCAAATAGTAGAATTCCCCAATTAGCTAGGGTTTTCTTCAAACACCATGGGTTCTTTTGATTATTGATATTAATGGTTAAATTATTTCTAAATATGCATGAATTGATGATTTACGATGCTTTTATGTTGTTTCCCCAATGAACCTATGCAAACCCCCATGTTTTCCAAATTGTGATCTCATATAGTTGGATTGTTGAATATAAAAGAGGAGTTTTATGATCTAAAACATGAAGTAATAGAATTACATGAAGTTATGATGAAATCCCTATCTAATGTTAGAATTCTAGATTTGGTGATTGAAAGTAGCTTTGAACCTTGAAAGGGAAAATTATGGGTTTATGCATTATCTTACGAAACCTATGTAAATGCTTTAAGGGTGCTTTGAGAGTAAAGTGATAGTGTTGTTGTTGTTATTGTTGTTGTTTTTGTTGTTTTTGTTGTTGTTGTGTTGTTGAAAGGTTATTCTCATAAAAAACTTACAACCATGATGTGAAAGGTTTTCTCACATAGAAAGGATTCTTAGGTTGAATGGCTATTCTCACCTAATTGAATCAATGAATAAGAGCTATCCTAATGAACTAGCTTGTATTGACAAGATGACATGCCTTTCCATGGAAAATGACAATAACTAAGAAAATACTATTCCATGGGAATTATGCTTAGCATTGAGTTGATATTGATAATGAGATGGAAGCTCTCCCGCTAGTAGAGGACGAGTTTCTAGAAAAAGTCTCATGAGATGGAAGCTCTCCCATTAGTAGAGGCCGGGTTTCTAGTAGCAATCTCCTTATCCCATAACTATGTGCCTCCATAGGATTATTAGCCAGTGTATCCACTTAATCTAGATGTTCATGGTTTTACCTTAGGCAAGTAGAACAACCCTTTTTGGTGTGGGAGGCACCGGGTGATCATGTTTTAGCTCACATGGTCTCTATGTCGGTTAAGGCTAATTTTCCCACAACAAGATGATGAATGAATTAAGGTTACTTAAAGAAGTATCTCTTATGTGTTCAAAGACGTAAAGATGATTTGGCTTGCATGGACCATGATGTTTTGACTTATGTTTTCTAATCCTCTTATATCATGTTTTATTGGTCAAATTGCATATTATGAAATAAAATCTTCTTCTTAGCATGTTTTAAATGTTTTTATGCATAGCTATCATACTTAGTGCATTTTTGTACAAACACATACTCTTGCCTACATTTTCCCCAAATGTAGGGTCCGATAAGCAGGGTTTCCATTCTAGTGGCTAGAGCTTTGACTTTGAGTCTTTCCCAGCTTGGTGAGTCTTTCATGCTTCGAGGGCAGACTTTCCTTATTATAGTTTAACTTTCGTATTTCCTTTTTGAAAATGATGTATGGGCTAGGCCCACTTTCATTCTATTGTAATAGATGACTATGTTGAGACATGAGTTAGACTTCCGCTTTTCTATAAAAACTCTTTTGGACTTAAATGTTGCTTTACTCTTTATTATTCTAGTACTTTATGTTATGATATGCTAAGTGGCTTGTATGGAGTCCTTCAGGGGTCTATATGTCATGTTACATCTAGGGGGTACCCCTAGGTCGAGGCAGTGAACCTAGATTGGCACCATTTGAGCCTATTCTTTTTCTTTGAATAAAATTGAACAATTTAGACCTCTCTATTCCCATCACCTATAAACTTCATGAAGCATTAACTCATTTGAATAGCCAACTTAGGCCAAAAGTCTAAGTTGGGGGTGTGGTGAAAAAGGAGAAAAGTCAAGAAGTTTGAAAAATTCATCCTTGAAAGACCGTTTTGAAAAAGATGGAACCCCTCCATATAAAAAAACGAGAAAGAAAATAGTGAAAAGGGAAAAAGATTACAAAAGAAAAGAGTTGTCAAAATAGAGTTTGTGAAATGGACAAAAGAAAGGGGGTGTCCAATGAGTCTTGTTTAAAAGAGCATAGGGTGGATTGTGAAAATCAAAAAGTGTGGAAGAGAAGGAGAAAAAGTGAAATGTAGGCCATGCTTCATGAAGGTAGAAGTCACTAAGCCAAAATGATCACACCTTTACCCTCTGCCCCGTTGCAAGCCTTGAAAGACCTTTGTGATCTTGAGTGAGCCGAAAATAATAATGATTGGAAAATAAGGGAAAGCCTATTGGTAAAGTCATGAATGTATTTATCTTTGGGAGTGTGAGAGTCGTGCTTGATTCTGAAATTCTGGAAATTTGATGAGTTTTGTGTGAGCATGGAATCATTCTTGGTTTGAGGGCATTTGAATACTTTTGTTGAGCTTGAACTTGCATTTGAAGCAAGCATTGGGAGCTTGAGTTCTATTTCATAATGGTTAGTCACGGCTTGAAACCTAGAGTGCACAATTGAACACGGCATGAGTAGTTTGAACCTCTTGTGTGCATTCATGTTGAGTCTTGAGTAGCACTGTTTGTAGACATCCTTGTTGTGCTGATTGATCTTCTGTTTTACTTGAGGACAAGCAAAAGTTGAAGTTGAGGGTGTTGATGAGTCCAAGATTTCAACTCATTTAGAGCATTATTTTTATAGTTTTATTGTCCTCAGTGCCTACTTTATGCTCTAAACTGATATTAAAGTGTTGATTTACAACAATGAATGCAAAAGAGCAAGGCAAGGACATTACCAGGCAAAAGGGA
Organism: Solanum pinnatisectum; assembly: GCA_035578085.1. Taxonomy (NCBI): domain Eukaryota; kingdom Viridiplantae; phylum Streptophyta; class Magnoliopsida; order Solanales; family Solanaceae; genus Solanum; species Solanum pinnatisectum. The sequence goes on from JAWPEI010000044.1 coordinate 255,163, forward strand.
GCGAAAAAGCTGAAGAAGTTGAAGAAAGGCAATCCTGGTGATTGCCAAGACCACTAGGTGAACTGCGAAGTAGTCCTTCAACTCGCCTAATGTTACGACATTCCAGCCCTTGGACAAAGGTAACTCAGAGATGGAGCGTGCCCTTCGGCGAGACGCAGATCAGATCGGCAAAGGAGTCTCAGCCCGCCTAATTTCACAGACTAATTAGTGAAGGTGCAAGCAAAAATGTTGATGATAAAGGACAAATGGCGCATCGCCGATCTGATTGGCGACCACAACCTTGATCGCATAATATCATAGCAAATAAAGGGTGATGACTGAAGCAAAAAAGGTGATGGAGAGGAGCGTTTGGCGTGTCGCCGACCTGGTTGGCAAGGCTCGACTTATACTATCGAATGACCCCGAAGGTAAACATCTGAGAACGTATAAATTGATTATCAAAAATAAAAAAAGGGATCCTGACAGTGATAACTCTGGTTTTTGAAACAAAACAGTGTTTTTCTTAGAGCTTTTGATTTTCGAGTAGTGATTTCAAGTGGCTTTTGCATTTTTAGTTGATTGGAAGCATCGTAAAGATTGGAAATTCATTACCAAGCTCATGAACAACATAGTTTGTAATAATTTATTACTTTTTATAATGCGGCTAAAATCCCCATTCTTGGGGGTGTGATTATGTAAGTAATTGTCTGAATTATCTTATGGGAGTTAGTAATTACTGATTTTATTGCTATTTTGAAGTGAGTTTGATTGATAATTGAGTTTTAATTCATGAATTGTAGTTTTAATAGCAGTTCTAGTCTAGGATTCTTTGCTTGTTTGAGAAAGAGGTTTTAGAATTAAGATTATCAATTGATGATTGTAGTGATTGGGTTACTGTAGGTTTAGCTTGAGAGAGTGAATGTTAATCAATCTTACCTATCTTGCTCGAGAGAGTAGGTAATTGAGGTTTTAGGTTGTTTATAATCGTTATGCTTGTCGAGGTTCGAGAGAACTCGCTTGAATCATAATAGTTGATCGAGAGATGGCTATTGCATCTATAGTCTAGCCTACTCACTAAGACTCGGTGAATTTCAGTAATTAGTAATCACATGTATAGAGAAATTGGAAATTACTCAATAACATCACCAAGGATTCCTCTCGACTTGAATATCCCCTATTTTTGTAGTTGTTCATTGACACTTTTAAACCTACCCCCCTCCCTCAATTGACACTTGTTGTCAACCCTTGCGATTTACTATACTTGTTTCGATCATTTCTGTTCCTACAATCGATTAGAACACATTTATAACTTCATACTTGAATTCTCTACCGTATTACTCCCTATGGTATCGACCCCAACTCTTTGTTGGGTTTATACTAGATTGTGATCACCTACACTTAGTCTCAATTAGTGCCAACATGGATTCACACCCTCACAAGGTAGTCACAATGGGCTTTATAGAAAATTTGTCTCCATCATTGAATTTTCTCCCAAGATCATGTCCCGCATTCACTCAGATTCAACCAATTAGACTAACAAGGTAAATTCTAGAACTCCACATACATGTTTTCAAGTAAACCTCACCACACATGACACTTCAAAATACACTCATCTAGCACATTCTGAAAATATCAAAAGCGTACAAGCGATGTTCATTGCAAGCCTCACATCCAAATGCAACTAGTCAATAAAAAATTCAATGGGATCATTCCAAAGTATAACCACATCAATATCATTCTCACAACACCAACAGTACACATCATGCTCACCATGAGTACTATTTAAGACATCACTATTGAACAAAATCGTTTCTCAAATTATATTAATGATAAACTTAAGCATTTCACAATTTTGAAAACGCATGGGGGGTTGCATTCATCAAGAGATAACGAACAATGAAGTAAAGAGACACACTTTCCCAAATGAGAAGCACTATAATATACACAAAACATTAACTACAAAAGTTCAAAATACAAAATAAATGAAATACAAGCAAAAAGGGGAATATTGGCATAAAGGCCCTTACCCTACCAAAATAAAAAGCAGTGTCCTCAATGCTAAGTAAATGAAATGCTAGGAGGCTGAGATATAGGATCCCCCTGACACGATACACATATGGAGCACTCTCAAATGGAGTCTCTGGTGGAGAAATCTAAAGTGGGTCATCTATGCCTGGCAATAGGATCACGTGAGGCATCAAGGAAGGCTCATCTTGGGCATCAGCGCCTGGCTCAGCAATGGGAAGTGTGGGGGAGTCTAAATTGACTCTACTAGACCCAACTACTAATGTCACTCATAGAGGCCTCTCTAGGGTAGCGGTAATAATGACCTACTCGGTCTCATGCAGCTATGTTAGGGTCTTAGCAATCCCATTCTCATCCTCTCTCGACCCTTCCTCATTGGTCCCCTCAACCAACTCCTTGTTGACACCAAATTTTGATTTGATATTTGTAAAGTTAATACTCTAAAGTATTTTATTCGTTAATTAGTTCAAAATACATGTTTTTCAATTTTAATACAATTTTTTGATAATTATCCTTATTTCTCAAAATATTAGGATTTTTATTGGGTAATTTTGTTTACATTATTTTTGTCACAACCAGTTGAATACGTTAAAATATATATTCATTTTTTTATTAAATTGGTATTTCTATTAAATTGCATATTTTACTTGTCATTGGTTACGTTTGTTACATTTTTTAATATTCATTTTATTCGTTACATTTGTTAATATTCATTTTATTCGTTACAATTGTTAATATTCATTTTTATATTTTGCACAGTCTAGAATCAATTCAAATATGGATAAGATTTCATGCACAAAGACTTTATTAACTGCTGGTTTTAGCCCACCATTTTAAAGTAATGGTATTTTACTAAGATGATTTTTAATTTTCCATTTAAACAATTTATTGGTCATTAAGTTAAGGGCGGTGGAAAGTGTTTTAGAATTTGGGGTTAAATTTTCAGATTTTTTACTGTTCATCCTCCTTCTCCAGCGATAAATTCACTGGAGCTCCGACCATTCACCACCAAACAAACTTCACTGGCCAACTTCCTCTTTCCCACTTCCTTTTCCGGCAACCAAGCCACCTAAAACATCATCAGTGAGCTTGAAGCTCACATTCCAGACCTAACACAAAACAAACCACCCATTTTTTCCCTTTTTCTCCAGTGACTACAACTGAAACATCAAAACCTCTTTATCTATCTCCATTCCCAGATCCACCGATGAGCTGTGAGCTCACCATCACCAAACATCCATCATAAAACCTTCATTATTCTCACCTTGAAACCTAGCGCTGCGAACACTAGCAGAAGCTCTAGTGAGGTGTTTCAAACTCCGATTAACCGGAGCAAAATGAAAACGAAACAGCAGTCAAGAACTTCGATCAAGCAAACCCAGAATTTGGACAATCCTCTTCCCATTCCCCTTTACATTTTTTTTTCATTTTTGAAGCTTAACGATAGTCAACGTCAACAATTCTTTCTCCGGTGAAATCGGTGAAACAACCACTAAACTAGATCCATCACCCTGAAGCCGCTGCTATGCCATTACCGGTGAAAAAGCGAGCTTCAAAATTCCAACCTCACCAACTCCTCCAAACTCTAATAAACAAGTAACCTCTTTTCTTGATCTGTTTTATTATGTTTTTCTTTGTCTGTTTGTGCTTGTCTTTATTTTGTATTTTAGTTCATTTTTTTTATATTGATATGATTTTATTGTTACTATTATCTTAATTATAGTATTATTTTGATGGTTTTCTCTTAATTAGAGTATTATTTTGGGATTGATTTAACTATTGTGAGTTGTTTATCCATAACTGTAGTGTTTTGTGCATATGTTCTTGTTCTTGATAGTGACATTGACCACCTCTAGCTCCTCTGTTTCCATTTTACATCTTTTGTTTTATATATTAACTCCACTTTTGCTATGTTATGATTGTTGACGTTTGCTTGAGTTATTTTTAATTTCTTATGATAATGCTATTTCAATTCTTGTTTGATTTGCACTATTTTCAATTTTCAATATCAATGTTGGGGTTTAAGACATTATGTAAAGTTAATTTTTATTGATTCGTGTTTGATTGTTGTTTCTTCGGAATTATTGTTAGTTAATTTATGTCATTTTTTGGTAGCTTTAGTTGATATGGAGTATATATTATATTTTAAAATTGGCCAATGAAAAAATTTCTCCGTTGATTTTCGAGGCCTCCCCTTTTAAAAGACAAAAATTTAGTTTAAGTTTATATTTTTGTGTGTTAAAATTGGCCGATGAAGAAATTATTGTTGATTTGCAAGGCCTCCCATATAAAAGACATATTTTTATTTTTAAGTAATTATTTGATTTATTAATATTTATTTATTATTAAAACTTTTACCAAGTGTCTTTACAGATACTCCAAGTTGCTTCCCATTGAAGTTTTCCAAATGGAGTTCGAATTATATTTTTTTAGTCATTATTGTGTATATTGTTTTTGTTATCTCCTCCTCAATTTGAAAAAATGAATTCAGTCGGGACTCATAGTTGTAGATTTCAAAGGATACATAATACCTTCCCTTCAGAATAACTTGCACCCCTTACCTTGAATCTATTGGTTTCATAGAAATTCTTTTGCGTTAAATTATTAATTAGTTTCCTAGTTTTCCTAAAATTAGGTGATGACTCCCTTTTCCCTTTTAATCTTTTTTTAAAATTCTTTTAATATTTTAAAAATTGATTATTTTTTAGTCATCACAACATTGCGCCTTTTAAAAGATGTCAACAGTATGGAGACTACGCTGGAGATTTAGAGGTTCTAACCATTATGGGTTCATATTTTAAACTTAAGGATACTATTCTTTTATTGTGTTATTCATTATATCTTGTATTATTTTGTTGATTGTTTGTATATTGTGTTTGTTATTCATTCATTATTTGTTTAAATTATATATATGTTGGTATCGCTTCATGACATAGTTTCCTCCATTGGGCATTTTCTAATTTACCTAAAGGAAGATTATGCGGGCCGCAGTACCCTGGTAAGTGTAGTTGGCCACTAGATGGTAAACTGTACGTATCTTCCCCACCTCAAGTAGTCCGCTTGGGTCACTGTTCCTCTTTAAAATAAAGTCCACTCTTAGTCATCTATCAGTAGAGCATTTATAGTCTGAACTCTACTTCCATTGAAGTCACAATGTATTAGAACTATGTTTGACCTGATTCCTGCTTCAACAGAATACGTAAGCGCCACATCGGCTCAGTCATGTTACCCATAGGCTTCCTATTATTTCAAAACGGAAGCTGGGGTTAGTTGTTTTGAGGAGGTCTCATAAAATTTTACAGAGGAAAAAGTTGCGACAAGATTGAACATCAAAGGTTGTTAAAGCTGAAACAGGGGAAAAACTTTCAAGGAAAGCCCTAAAAAGTATCACCAAGGTTGTATTTAGACACCAGATTTATAAGGCATCGCCCCGAGTTGGTTTGTACCTTTGTATTATTTTTTTGTACATGATGTTATATTCAGTGTATACCTCTACATTTATTTGTCTTACATTCCATTAAAAAAAGAAGAGATTTTTGTTTGTCATTTTTAAAGTTTGGGTGGTCCACCCTTCAATGGAACTCATTTTTTTGTTATTTTTTCTTTAACTAATAAAACTGGGGTTTTTGTTAAATTTGGGTCGCCTTACCTTCAATGTGGCTCATTGATTTTTTCATTCCTATTATTTTTTTTTTCAAAAAATTCATTTGTTGTTCAAATGATATTTCTATACCATATCTGAACAAACTATGCAAACCTGATTCTCATCAATGAGATACGTAGGCAACCCTTCTAGTGTTCGATATTCTTTATTCAAAATATCCTTTATTTTTTATTCTTTTTAAAATGCTTATATTTTTTAAACTAATTTTTGACTTGGTTGGTGCCAACATAGTTCAATTGTGCATATGAAAAGGTGTTGGCTGCTTTTTAAATGTTGGCTCAAGCCAATAGGGAGGTTGTAGTTCCCGTGAACCCAAATGTGGGTACGGCACCTTCAAGAGTGAGGGCTTCACAAGGATGAATCCTCTAGAGTTTCATGGTTCTAAGGTTGGGGAAGATCCTCAATAGTTTATTGATGAGGTCTATAAGGTTTTGATTATCATGGGAGTTATGCCGGTAGAAATGGTGGACATGGCCTCTTATCAACTAAAAGGTGTGGCTCAAATTTGATATAACCAATGGAAGGAAGGGAGGCCGGAAGATGTGGGTCCTCTTGATTGGGAGAAGTTTAAGGTCGCTTTTCTTGATAGGTTTGTTCCCCTTAAGATGAGGGAAGCCAAAGTACTTGAGTTCATTAATAATCGACAAGAAGTATGAGTGTGAGGGAATATGCTCTAAAGTTCACTCAATTGTCTAAATATGCTCCAACAATAGTTGGGGATTTGAGGACTAGGATGAGTAAGTTTGTTTTGGGTGTGTCTGAAATATTGGTTAAAGAGTGTCGTACCGCCATACTCATTAATGATATGGACATCTCACATTTCATGGTACATGCCCAACAAATCGAAGAGGAGAAACTTAAGGAAGTGTCTAGGGAGAGAAAGAGGGCTAAGATCAGTGATGGTAATTTATCACAAGCAAGGTCTGATGGTCATGGTCGTCCTAGATTCTGACAAAGGTTTTCCAGTCAAGGTTTCTCCAATGATCCTCCTAAGTTCAACAAAGAGAGGGTATCTAACCCTAAACCTCAAAGAGGTAATTGTGGTGTATCATCATTTCCTATGTCTACTTGTGGTAAGTGTGGAAGGAAGCACGAGGGTAAGTGCCTAGCAGACACGGATGGTTGCTTTGGTTGTGGGAAGAGTGGTCACAAAATGAGAGATTGTCTGATGCTTATGGATAAAGTAAGAGAGGGCAATCAAGCTCCTCCTAGCGGTTTGAGTTCCAATGCTCCCAAGCAAAACCGCTTCTATGCACTTTAGACTCGTGGTGAACAATAGAGTTCTCTTGATGTAGTTACCTCTATGTTAAAAGTTTTCCAACTTGATGTGTATGCTTTATTAGATCCCGATGCTACCTTGTCTTTTGTGATGCCATATGTGGCTATGAGGTTTGATGTTCTTCCGGATGTGTTGTTAAAATCTTTTTTTGTCTCTACTCCTGTTGGTGATTCTATTGTGACTAATAGGGTCTATAGAAAGTGTCCCATTTCCTTGTCCCATAGAGTTACTCTTGTTGACTTGGTAGAGCTTGATATGTTAGACTTTGATGTTATCCTTGGTATGGACTGCTTGCACTCTTGTTATGCTTCTACTGATTGTAGAACTCATGAAGTCAAGTTACAATTCTCGAATAAGCCTATCCTAAAGTGGAAGCGGTGAAATTCTATGCCTAAGGGTCAGTCTGTCTCTTGTATTAAAGCTAGAAAGATGATTTCTAAGGATTGCATTTATCTTGTTAGGGTGAGAGATGTAGATTCTGAAACCCCTACTCTTGAGTTGGTCCCCGTTATAAATGAGTTTCCGGAAAGGTTCCTCGATGATTTACCAGATATTCCTCACGAGAGGGAAATAGACTTTGGTATTGACCTTCCCCCAGATACGCAACCTATTTCTATTCCTCCTTATAGAATGGCCTCGGTAGAGTTAAAGGAGTTGAAAGAATAATTGAAAAATTTTTTGGGTAAGGGTTTCATCCGATCGAGTATCTCTCCATGCGGTGCTCCAATTTTGTTTGTTAGAAAGAATGATGGTTCTCTTCGTATGTGTATTGACTATCGTCAGTTGAACAAGGTGACCATTAGGAATAAGTATCCTTTTCCAAGGATAGATGATTTGTTTTACTAACTTTAAGGAGCAAGTTACTTCTCTAAGATTGATCTTCGATCGGGTTATAACCAATTGAGTGTGAAGGGTTATGATATTCAAAAAACAAATTTTAGAACCCGGTATGGTCATTATGAATTTTTTGTAATGTTGTTTGGGTTGACTAATGCTCCGGCAGCATTTATAGATTTGATGAATCGGGTGTTTAGACAATACCTTGATATATTCGTAATTGTGTTTCTCGTTGATATATTGATTTATTCAAGAAGTGAGGATGAGCATATGGATCATTTGAGGATTGTTTTGCAAGTTCTCAAGGACCAACAACTTTTTGCAAAGTTTAGCAAATGTGCATTTTGGTCAAGGTCCGTAGTTTTTCTTCGTCATATTGTGTCAACTAAGGGTATTGAGGTAGATCCTAAGAAAACGGATGCGGTCAAGAGTTGTCCTAGACTTCTAACCCCTACAGACATTAGAAGCTTCTTGGGTTTGGCTGATTACTATACAAGGTTTGTAGAGGGGTTTTCTTCCATTGCCTCTCCTTTGACTGCTTTGACTCAAAAAAAGGCTAAGTTTATATGGTTCAAAGCTTGTGAGAAGAGTTTTCAAGAGATAGACTTACTTACACTCTGATGTTGACTTTACCGAAAGGTACAGATGGTTTTGTGGTGTATTTTGATGCCTCTAGAATTAGGTTGGGTTGTGTGCTTATGCAAAATGGTAAAGTTATTTCTTATGCTTCAAGGCAACATAAGATCCATGAGAAGAATTATCCTACCCATGACTTAGAATTAGCAGCGGTTGTTTTTGCCTTAAAGATATGGAGACATTATTTCTATGGAGTTCATGTTGATGTTTTCAACTACCATAAGAGTTTCCAATATATGTTCAATCAAAAGGATTTGAATCTTTGCCAAAGAAAGTGGCTTGAATTATTGAAGGATTATGACATGGGAGTTCTTTCTCACCCTGGCAAGGCTAATGTAGTAGCGAATGCTCTTAGTCGGTTATCTATGGGTAGTGTGGCTCATATTGATGATGGTAAGAAAGAGTTGGTTTGAGATGTTCATAGATTGGCCCGTTTAGGTGTTCAATTAGTGGAATCCACCAAGGGTGGTGTTATGGTTCACAATGGGTCTGAATCATCTTTTGTGGTGGATGTGAAAGCTAAGAAAGGTCTTGATCCAATTTTGGATGACTTGAAAGAAGTGGTACTTAAGAAATCCGTTGAGTCTTTCTCCCAAGAGGGAGATGGGGTACTTATATATCAAGTTCATTTGTGTGTTCCAAATGTTGATGACTTGACGGAACAAATCTTGTCAGAAGCTTATAGTTCTCGATATTCCATTCACCCGAGAGCCACAAATATGTACTGCAATTTGCGGGAAGTCTATTGGTGGAATGGGATGAAGAAGGATATTGCAGAATTTGTGGCTAAGTGTCCAAATTACCAACAAGTGAAAGTTGAGCATCAAAGACCGGGAGGTTTGTCCCAAGACATTGCTATTCCTACTTGGAAATGGGAAGACTTGAATATGGACTTCATAGTATGCCATGTCGTCGACAACATGACTCGATTTGGTTTATAGTAGATTGGATGATGAATCGACTCATTTTATTTCCATCAAGGTTTCCTATTCGGCGGAGGATTATGCCAAGTTGTATTTGAGAAAAATGGTAAGGTTGCATGGAGTGCCCTTGTCCATTATTTCTGATCATAGTACTCAATTCACTTCTCAATTTTGGAAGTCTTTCCAAAAGGATCTTGGCACTATTGTTAAGCTTAGTACGGCTTTTCATCCCTAAACTGATGGGAAATTTGGAGCATACTATCCAAAGTTTGGAAGATATGTTGAGAGCTTGTGTGATTGATTTTAATGGTAATTGGGATGACCATTTTCCATTAATTGAATTTGCCTATAATAATAACTATCACTCGAGTATTTGTATGGCTCCATTTGAGGCTCTTTGTGGTAGGAGGTGTAGATTTTCTATAGGTTGGTTTTAGGTGGGTGAAGTTGCTTTGATAGGTCCTGAGTTAGTTCGTGAGGCTATACAGAAGGTTCGACTTATTAGAGAAAGGTTGAAAACGTCTCAAAGTCAACAAAAGTCATATGCCGATGTTAGAAGAAGGGATCTTGAGTTTGATGTTCATGATTGGGTTTACTTGAAAATTTCTCCTATGAAGGGTGTAATGAGGTTTGGTAATAAAGGGAAGCTTAGTCCCCATTTTTTAGGCCCATATGAGATTTTGAGACGTGTTGGTAAGGTTGCTTATGGACTTGATTTGCCTAATGAGTTGGCATCGATGCATCCAGTTTTCCATGTCTCTATGTTGAAGAAATGTGTTGGTGATCCCACATCCATTGTTCCTTTAGAAGGTTTGGGAGTTAAGAAGAATCTTTCTTATGAGGAAGCTTCGGTTGATATTTTAGACCGGCAAGTCAAGAGGTTGAGAAATAAAGAGGTTGCTTCCGTGAAAGTGTTGGGGAGTAATCAATTAGTTGAGGGTGCTACTTGGGAGGCTGAGGCCGATATGATGTCCCGATATCCTCATCTCTTACCTTCTACTCCTACTATAGATTAAGGTTATAAATTCCTCATGGTTTGTTCTTTGTTTTGTAATCATGTGTGTTTTATGAGTTTCCATGATTTCCTTATGTTATGCATGTTTATGAAAACTTGTGTTTTGAAAGCAAATAAGTTTATAGGATTAATTTTCCTCATGTTGTTGTGCATTGGGTATGAGTTGCCTATAGACTTCATGAGATGAATTTTTGAACATGCTTTAGCTATGCTATTGAGTATGAATTGCATAAAGGCTCCATGAGATTGTGTTGAGCATGCTTTTAGCTTGGAGAAGGTAGTTCCTCTTTGAACATGAGAAATCTTGAAAATTTCATGCATATTGGGTTATTAGATGTAGTTCCTACCTTCCTTATGATGTATTGAGTATGTTTAACTTGGAGTTTCCTCCCCTGTTGTGTGCATTTTGATGAGTTCCATGCATGATGGACTGCTAGTCGTGAGTCGTTTCCTTTAAGAGGTGTCTAGAACTCCAATTGAGGATGAATGTTCCCAATGAAGAGATAATGTAACACCTCGGAATCTAGTAGGCTAAACTAGGGCTAAGTGAGAGGGCAAGAGCCAAGGGAGGAAACTTTGGCAGCCTTCACCAAGCACTGCCTCACCTCACACGACCACCATGACGGCTCGTGGTGAGGTTTGTGTAGGGCTGGGCAATAGCTAGGCTACAATGCCCCAAATGAGAACCCTCCTCACGAGCCACTTGATGGCTCGTGAAGGCTGCCACGGCCGTGGGAGGTGTGTAGTCCTAAGTTAGTGTGAGGGGGGGAAGGGGTGGAACCCTAGCCACTGGTCCAAAGACAACAGAGGGCACCACGGCTCATGGTAAGGACCACGGCTCATAGAGCCTCACATGGCCATGAGGAAGACCACTGCTAGTTGAGGGTTAATTGGTCTTTTTCAGTTTTAAGTAGATTAAAGCTATGTCATTTTGCCTAAGCCTAGGACCCCTATATAAGTCATTTTAACCCCAAAACTCACCCATTCAAGTCATTATTTCCAAAACTCAAAGGAAATCCCCAAAGTTTTTCCTCTTAAATATTTCTCTCTCTAGAAACTTGAAGAAGAAGAAGAAGAAGAAGAAGAAGATTCAAGCTATGATCAAAGTCAAGCCTCAATTTCTCTATTGAAGTTTAGCATTGGGCTTTGAGGAATGATAGTTTTCATGCATAGATTCCTTTCACCCATGGAGTTCCCAAATTCCTCTATTTCAAAAGGTAGAATTCCCCAACTGAGTTAGGGTTTTCTTCAATTGTCATGGGTTCTCTTCTAAGTTGATTTAAATTATTGAATTATGATCTCTTATGCATGAATTGATGAAATATGGTGATTTTATGATGATTTCCCCATGAACCCATGTAACCCTCATGTTTTCAAGTTATGAATCATATGATGTGGGGTTTTGATTGTGAAGGAAGAGTTTTATGAAATTAAGCATGTATTGAAAGCTTTACATGAAATTATGATGAAATCCATATCTAACCTATGTTTTCTAACTATTAAAGATTGATAGTAGGTTTGGAACCTCAAGAGGTAAATTATGGAATCATGCATTTTCTTATGAAATCTATGCAAATGTTTTAAGGGTGCTTTGAGAGTAAAGTACCGTATGATGATATCGTTGTTGTGGTGTTGAAAGGATATTCTCATAAACACATACTAGTATGATGTGGAAGGTTTTCTCACATAATAAGGGTTCTGAGGTTGAAAGGCTTTCTCACCTAATTGAATCAAATAGTAAGAGTTATCCTAATGAAACTAGCTTGGATTGGTTATCCTAGGATACCTTTCCATGGATTATTAGATAAGTCAAGACTTAATAAGTACTCCATGAGATTTATTCTTAGCATCAAGAGGATATTGAGATGGAAACTCTCACATTAGTAGAGGTTGGGTTTCTAGAAGCAATCTCCTTATCCCTTACCTATGTGCTCCCATAGGATGATTGCCTCAAGAGGAATTAGCTAGTGGATCCACTTAAGCTAGAAATGCATGGTCCTTACCTTGGCAAGTAGGACAATTCTTTTTGGTGTGGGAGACACCGAGGGATCATGTTATAGCTCACATGGTCTCTATATCGGTTAAGGCTAATTCCCACAACAAGGTTAATAATGAACTAAGGTTACTTCAAGAAGTATCGTATATGAGTTCAAAGGTTTTAAAGATGATGCCAGCTTGCATTGACCATGATGTTATGACTTATGTTTTCCAACTCTCTCATATGATGTTTTAACTTGGTCAATTGCATGTCATGAAATGAAATGTTCCTTTTAGCATGTTTTAAATGTTTTATGCATGGCTATCATACTTTGTACATTGTTTTGTACTAACGCATACTCTTGCCAACATTTTTACCAAATGTAGGGACTGATATTCAGGGTTCTCAGTTTTGTGGCTAGAAATTGACTTGAGATATTTTCGAGCTTTGGTGAGTCCTCGTGCTTCGATGATGGACTTCATTGTTTTAGTTCCTTTTCATGTATTTCTCTTTAAGACATGATGTATGGGCTAGGCCCAATTTTATTCTATTGTATTAGATAGCTATAATGAAACAAAGACTTTAGACTTCCGCTTTTTTTTTAGTAAAAATGTTTGGACTTGAAATATTGTTTTACTCTTATTATTATATTTCTTATGTTAAGAGAGCTAAGTGGCTTGTATGGAGTCCTTCGGTGTTCTATACACCATGTTACATCTAGGGTCTAATTCCCTCTACAGTGGAATACCCTTCATGAAAGATGTAGGTACATCCCTTAAGGTTGCAAAAAAACAAGAATCACTGCAAAATATATTTTTTATAAAAATATATATTCAAAACATTAACAGTTCTCCATATAGGATTTCTAATTTCAAACTCTGGACAGAACTTGTCCTATGTTGCGTCCCATATTGCGAATCCATAACAGCTAAATTAGAGTTTTACATAAACATAAGAGTTGTAGGTATATAAATTAGCTTTCCAAATCATATTTATTCACTGTAAAATAAGTTCTATAAAACAGGTTATGCTTAAAATAGTAAACACTACGCAGCTCAGAAACAGATTTCATCACTTACCAAAGAGAAGTGTGTGTCTCGAATTCCAGCCAAAAGTACCAAGTTTTTCTCTTGCGATTTTCAAGAACAACTGATTAAATAAGGTTCTAAGGTTCTTAGACTTGAAGGAACCGAATTTAACTCAAGGAGGTGTGGAAATATATAGTCACCCACAAGTAATGTTTATCCTTGTACAGCTGTCCCTCAAGGCTGCCCAAATAGTTGTGTGCTGCCAAAATGCATACATATACACCTATATATATATATATATATATATATATCCTTCACCTCCTTTTAAAATTATACATAATTATAATTAGACTATTACGTAAATACCCCAATACAATCCCTTAAATTACGATACAATTTATGTTAAGCAAGCTAGCAATTATCACAACATTTCAAGTTCTCAAAATGAGAGTAAAACATATTGTAGTAATTAAGTAATGGTAAATCAACATGTGACTCTTGGTTAGTATTTAGGGGTGTTACAACTCTCTCCCCGTTAAAGAAATTTCATCTCGAAATTTACCTTACACTAGTCACGAAACAAGTGCGGATACTAGGTCCTCATGTCTTCTTCTCTCTCCCAAGTAGCTTATTTTCCTGAATGGTTCCTCCAAAGTACCTTTACTAAGTGGATTTTCTTGTTTCTAAGTTGCTTCACTTCCCGAGCTTGAATTAAAATAGGTTCATCATTATATGTCAAGTCAGGATTAACCTCAATAGATTCAACTGGAAGAACATGAGATGAATCAGAATGATATCTTCTAAGCATAGAAACATGGGAGATGTTGTGGATCTTGTCTAACTCAGGTGGCAAAGCCAATTTATGTGCAACTGGTCCAACCCTTTCAAGTATCTCATAAGGTCCAATAAATCAGGGACTAAGCTTTCCTTTTCTGCCAAATTTCATAATCTTTTTCCATAGAGACACCTTTAAGAATACTTTAACTCCCACTTGATATTCAATATCACGCCCTTTAAGATCAGCGTACGACTTTTGTCTATCAGAAGAAATCTTTAGATGATCCTTGATAATTTTTAACTTGTCCTCTGTTTCTTGCACAATTTCAAGACCAATAAGTTTCTTGTCACCAACTTCACTCCAACAAAGAGGGGTCCGACATTTTCGTCCGTACAAGGCTTCATAGGGAGGCATTCCAATACTCGATTGATAATTGTTATTGTAAGAAAATTCTATCAAAGCCAAGTGTTTGTCCCAACTACCCTCAAACTCCATAATGCAAGCTCCAAGCATATCCTCCAAAATCTGTATCACCCTTTCCGACTGGTCGTCTGTCTGAGGATGGAACGAAGTGCTAAATTTCAGCTTAGTACCCAAAGCTTCATGCATGCTACCCCAAAATCTAGATGTAAACCTTGGGTCTCGGTCAGATACAATAGACATAGGGATCCCATGTAGTCTTACAATCTCATTAATGTACAATTCGGCTAAACGCTCAAGTGAGTAATCCATCCTGATTGCTAAATAGTGAGAACTCTTGGTTAGCCTATCCATAATCACTCATATTGCATCATGATTTCTTTGAGTGTGAGGAAGTCCAGAGACAAAGTCCATAGTTATTCTCTCCCATTTCCATTCCGACATCGACAAGGGTTGTAGTAAACCAACTGGGACCTGATGTTCAACCTTTACTTGTTGACAAACCAAACATTTAGATATGAACTCCACAATGTCTCTCTTCATACTATACCACCAATAATTTTCTTTGATGGACTGGTACATCTTTGTACCCCCAGGATGCATTGCATATGGTGAGGTATGTGCTTCACTCAGTATTTCTCTCCTAAATTTTCATCATTAAGGACATATAGTCTATCTTGATAAAATAAGACACCATCCTCTGTTAATGTAAAATCAAGTTTTTCCCCATTTTGAACTTCTCGGGTCACTTTTACAAGTTTCTCATCTAACTTCTGTGCTTCTTTCACCTGTTCAAGTAATATTGGTTTTACTTGCAAATTAGCAATAACTGAACCATTTGAATCAAGTGTAAAACAAACATTCATGGCTCTTAACTCAAGAAGCAAGGGTAAATGACTCAAAGAAATGCTTGCGAAGGATTTTCGACTTAAAGCATCTGCAACCACATTGGCTTTACCTGGATGATAATCAATTGTGTAGTCATAATCCTTGATGAGTTCAAGCCATCTATGTTGTCAAAGGTTTAGCTCCTTCTGACTACCCAAGTACTTTAAGCTCTTATGATCAGTGAATATATGACATTTCTCTCCATACAAATAATGCCGCCATATTTTTAAACCAAACACTATAGCAGCAAGTTCAAGATCATGGGTAGGATAATTCAATTCATGCGGTTGTAATTTTCGAGAGGCATAAGAAATAACCTTCCCTTCTTGCATCAAAACGTATCTGAGACCATTGTGAGAAGCATCGTTGTATACTACATACTCCTTTCCTTCAATTGGAAGAGTAAGTATAGGTTCTTGAGTCAGTAAAGATTTCAGAGTTTCAAAGCTCTCTTGGCATTTGTCTTTCCAATTAAACTTCACCTCCTTCTGCAAGAGTTTAGTCAATGGAGAGGCGATAATGGAAAAGCCTTTCAGAAATCTTCTATAGTATCCTGCTAAGCCTAAGAAACTTCTTACCTCGATTTGACTTTTGAGAGGTCTCCACTCAACAACTGCTTGTATCTTACTAGGATCCACCTTCACGCCTTCGGTCGATACAACATGTCCCAGAAACGTCACTTCATCAAGCCAAAATTCACACTTGGAAAGTTTAGCATAAAGTTCCTTCTCCTTCAAAATTTGCAAAATAATCTGGAGCTGTTTATCATGGTCTTCACTACTTCATGAAAATATTAAAATATCATCTATAAAGACAACCACAAACCGATCAAGATAAGGCTTGAATACTCGATTAATTAGATCCATGAATACCGCAGGAGCATTTGTCAATCCGAATGGCATCACCAAAAATACATAATGACCATACCGAGTTCTAAAAGTAGTTTTAAGAATATCTTTCTCTCTAACACCCAGTTGGTGATATCCAGACCTTAAATCAATCTTTGAGAATACTTTAGCACCCTTCAGTTGGTCAAACAAATCATCGATCCTTGGTAGTGGATATCTATTCTTGATTGTTATTCTGTTCAATTGTATATAGTCAATACAAAGCCTAAGAGTGCCATCTTTCTTCTTTATGAATAAAACAGGGGCTCCCCAAGAAGAAACACTAGGTTGAATAAAACCCTTCTCAAGAAGTTCTTGCAATTGAGATTTCAATTCTCTTAATGCTGCCGGAGTTATTCTATAAGGAGTGATAGAAATAGGGGTAGATCCAGGAATAAGCTCGATTGGAAATTCAACCTCTCTTTCCAGGGGCAACCCAGGAAGGTTTTATGGGAAGACTTCTAGGAAATCACGTACAGCAGGTATGTCCTTGATACCAGGACTCTCCAACTGTGTATCAACTATGTGAGCAAGGTATGCCCCACAACCTTGACGCATCAGCTTTCTTGCCAAGGCCGTAGAAATAATACTAGATGTCAATGATCTTTCACCTTGTACAATGATCTGTGAAAATGTAGGATCTTTAAAAGTCACATGCTTAGACCTACAATCTACCACTACATGATATTTATAAAGCTAATCCATCCCAATAATAACATCAAAATCCTTGAAGGGCATTTCAATCAAATCAGCAGGGAAGACAAGATTTTGAATCACGAAGGGACAATCTTGGTAAACTCAATTACACACAACTTTATAACCCAAAGGACTTTCAACCAGCACATCAAAATTAAGTCTCACAGATTTCACATTTTCAGGAAGAGCAAGTGATGAACAAAGATAGAAATGTGTAGAACCAGGACAAACAATGTAAACACACATAAGCCAAATAAGTGAAATTTACCGACAACCATGTCTTTTCCATCTTGATCCTCCCTCTGCCTCATCGCATAAACGCGTGCAGTAGCCCTTAGTCCACTAGCTTTATTCGCTCCACTTGCCCCTACTGCTTAGTTGTTTTTAGGTCTTGCACCTTCATTAGTTTTAGGAGGATTAATGGAAGGTTTATGAACTGAGCCTTCAGTTCTCAAGGAAGGAGCATTATTAGGATTAGTACAATCCTCCACTTTATGATGAAAGCTCCCACAATTGAAACATGCACCAAAAGCTCTCTTGCACGTACCATATTGATTCTTTCTACATTGTGGACAAGTGGGAACACGAGGATTGCCTTATCCATAATTTGGAGTGCTAGCTGTAGAAAATTTTGATCTATTTTGCTTTTGCTGAGGTGGCCTATTAACACTACCAGCTTTAGAATCATCAAACCTTCCCCTTTTGGATGGACCTCTAAAATCTGGTCTAGGCTTTCGGAATTTGTTTTCATTTCGACTCGCTTCTTCTTTATCAAGTCTTTCCCAAGTAAAAGCAGCAGACACTAACTTACAAAAGTTCTCATGTTGCAGGATCACCACATTCTTCTTAATGGAATCATTTAAACCATCTTCAAATTTCCTACACTTGTCTTTTGACTATTTAACAATACCTCCAGCATAACGAGAGAGCCTTAGAAGACTTTTGTTAGTACTCAGTAATAGACATGCCTCGTTGCCTTAAATTCAAAAACTCCTTTCTCTTTGCATCACAATAAGCAGGTAGGACATATTTCATACGAAATTCCCTAAGAAAATCATCCCTAGTAAGAACATGAGGTTTTACCTTGGCATTCAGAACACTTACCCACCAATCGTAAGCATCCTTTTGTAATAGTGAAATAGCATACTTAGATTTGGCAACATCTGAACACTCTAACTGCTCAAATACCCTCTCCATGCGCTCCAGCCATTGTTCAGCATCTGTGGGATCAACGGTGCCTTCAAACTATACTCTACCCATTTTTCTTATTTTCTCAAAGTTAATTATGTTGGGATCATGCATCGCCTAAACCATGTGGTGTAAGAATTCAGCCATTTTTTGAAAAGGAGGATTCATGGCTTGAGTACCACGACTCATGTGAGGATGTGAACCAGTTCTTATACCTTGATGGTTTCCCACTTCAAACCCACTAGTGTAGGGAACATATTGATCTGAGAAAGGCTCTCCAACCTCTTCTAGTGCATAAGGTTGGGAAACAGAGGCACCCAAACCTTCACGAGCAGCTTCCATAGGTCAGTCAGAAGAAGAGGCCATAACTTAATTCCTTCAAAAGGGAAGATCACATTGCATTAGGGACATGTACATGATGCCTGTGCACTCTACATGCGATAAAAATATTATAAACCATGTAAGTGAACAAACAATCCAAATAAAACCCTTTTTGAAAGCGAACACGTATATAAGTAATTCACAGCGAAAGTCCTAGAACCACAAACCTAGGCTCTAATACAAACTGTAGCGACCCTTTCGAAAGGATACTACCACTTAGGAAGGAATTTACTTTAATTACTTGCGACATTTAAAAGAGATGAATGTAGGGAGTATTGATTAAAACCTATTAGGGGGATTAGGCTAAATAAAAAAAAATAGTTAAGGATGTGCATCCTGCCCATTTAAACATTTATTTGAGTCAAATCAAAACTGCGTAGAATTTTTTTTACTTACGGCGGAAAAACCCTTCCAAGATAATCCAAGCTAATAACTTACGAGATTTTCATGCATATGTTATCCTCACACTAGTAAAAATGATATAAAAGAATATTACCAACTTTCGAGTACCCAAACTAGGTGGTTCATGCTTCATACAATCATTCAAAATAAGTAGTAGATTTAATATATTACAAGACTTGGGTTTACACACCCCCAAATGAAGAAAACATGTAGCCATACTTATATTACAACCCCTGGTGACATGATCATATTAGCCCTCAAAATTTCATGTAAATATACAACACATAGATCATGTATAAGTCCCAAAGTTTATACAAAATATAGATGCCTATATGCAAATGTGATCTTCCTTAAGGCTCTCAAAATCTCCATCTCCAATGGCCAGCTTGATGCCTCCTCTCGATCATTCCCTACGATAGAAACAACTATTGCTAAGCGTATAGGTTAGTGGTGTAAAAACTATAGGTTTGGAGCCCTCAAAATTCACCAAGCTACCTTTCTCAAGTCATAAGCAGCACAATTGAAACATAATAAATAAATCAAGTAACAATATATAAAGAGTATTAAATTTGATATTTAAAGATCCAAATGTCAAGAACGCTCATAGCACTATTTTCCAAGAGATTCAATAACAAGGCTCGTCCAATATATACATCATGTCGTCACACCAAGCACAAGTAGGTATCAAGAAGGGACGATGCCCTGTATCAAGAAGGGTCAAAGCCCAATAATCAAGAGAACCAAGAACCATATTAAAAATGGCTTTCTAGTTCGTACTTAAAATGGACAACTTCCATTCTTAAGACGGACTAAAAATCCATAGTCAATATGGCAAATGGTCCGAATCAGGAGGCATGCCAATAGTGACAAAGTCACAGCCACAAGAAGGACAAGGTCCCAACAAGAGTGCCAAGTGATCAAACAATCTGTAGAAGTGGGCGAGTTACATAAGCATCTTTAACGTCTTAAAGGATACCAACACGACAATGCAAAGTGACAAGAGGTAACAAAGGTACCAAGATCAACTTTCAGATATACCAGCAGTTAAAAGAGTGCAAGTACAAGTTTATACATAAACCTCAATAATTTAGCGTAGAAACAGTCCTACACAACTTCGCGAGTTCAAACCGTAGACCAACCAACGTATCAAGTTCCTCAACTTGTTCACGAGTATATATAAAAATACAATTAAATAACTTTTTTAATTCCTAGTATCTCAATAATATCGAAGTAAAATAGGATTATCATCACAAGTAAGCTTAGCCTGTACAGATACGACCATGCTTCCAAAACAGTGATTCTGGGCAGCCTAGTACCTCATGTTGCAACTTAGATTTGAAAAAGGAAAACGGCAAAACTAGACTCTATAAACTTCATGAAAGATGTAGGTACATCTCTTAAGGTTGCCAACAAACAAGAATCACCACAAAATATATTTTATACAAAAAGATATATTCAAAACACTAACTGTTCTCCATACAGGATTTCTAATTTCGAACTCTGGACAGAACTTGTCCTATGTTGCGTCCCATATTTCGAATCCATAATGGCTAAATTAGAGTTTTACATAAACATAAGAGTTGTAGGTATACAAATAAGCTTTCCAAATCATATTTATTCATTGTAAACTAAGACTTATAAAACAAGTTATACTTAAAATACTAAACACTACCCAGCTCAAAAACAGATTTCATCACTTACCAAAGAGAAGTGTGTGTCTCGAATTCTAGCCAAAAGGACCAAGTTTTTCTCTTGTGATTTTCAAGAACAACTGATTAACTAAGGTTCTAAGGTTCTTAGACTTGAATGAACCGAATTTAACTCAAGGAGGTGTGAAAATATATAGTCACACACAAGTCCCTCAAGGCTGCCCAAATAGTTGTGTGCTGCCCAAAATGCATACATATACACCTATATATATACATCCTTCACCTCCTTTTTAAATTATACATAATTCTAATTAGACTATTACGTAAATACCCCAATACAATCCCTTAAATTATGATACAATTTATGTTAAGCAAGCTAGCAATTATCACAACATTTCAAGTTCCCAAAATGAGAGTAAAACATAATGTAGCAATTAAGTAACGGTAAATCAACATGCGAATCTTGGTTAGTATTTAGGGGTGTTACACCCACTTAACCCAGATTCCGCCTGAGGCTGGTTAGCCTAAATGTTTTAACTCACTACTTGGAACATTTTCTGGCCTAATTATTTTTACCATTTCCCTAGTCATAATGACCGGGATGGGTCATTACAATAGAAATCAATTTACCCATCACTTGTTGCCGAGTGATCAAACAAAAAAAAAAGAACTGGGTTAAAGAATAAAAGTGGATAGTACCCGAATCCTCGAACAAGTGAGAATACGTGTCTCGCATGTCCCTCTCAGTCTCCTAAGTATCCTCCTAAATCAGACGATATTTCCACTGAATCTTCACCAATTTGATGTCCTTCGTCCTAAACTTCCTGACATCCCAATCAAGAATCACAACCGGTTCCTCTGTTGCCAAGGCTAAGCTAACCCTTCTTAACAAATCTCATGATTATTTTCATAAGTGACACCTTAAGTAGAACCTGATCACCAACCTAAAATGTCATATCCTTCACCTTGCAATCCGCATACTCATTCTGCCTATTCTAGGTTGCCAATAACATAGCATGGATTCCCCCCCCCCCTCCACCATGTCCTTAGCTTCCCTAACCAAATACATAGCCTAAGATTCTATATCACCACCTTCAAACAACCCAATTACGATCTTATCAATTATTCAATTTTGATAAATCATGGTGGAGAGTGCGATAGGGAAATTTGTTTTTTTTTTTTATTCAAAACATTAAACATTGTTTATAAGCCTTATTACTGGATGTTTGTGTATATAAAAAGTATAAATATTATATAACATGTGTAAACATTGAATCACACGTGAGCACACACAAGACACAATACCAGGTCCTCTATAACCCAAAGTTTAGCCATCTAAATCTTATTCAATCTACTCACCCCTAGTAATTATGGGTAGATCTGGATTAATTCATCTTAATTCAACTCATCTATTTGATATACCTAGTACACATTCAGTTGATAAGTAGGAATAGCCCTTACATGCGAGCTCTAGACATAACTAAACCGAATTTCTCAGTCATGTCTAAATCATTTGGCTTCATACTATTTAGTAGCTCCCAATCAAAACAATGAACCAGTTGTGCTAGCACAAGACGAACAGTTGTGAGTCCTAATTGTAATCCAGGACAACTTCTTCTTCCAGAGCCAAATGGTAAAAGTTGAAAATCACGTCCACGAAGATCGATGTTGCTACCAATAAACCTTTCTGGTACAAACTTCTCAGGTTCAAACCAAACTTCTGGATCTCTTCCAATTGCCCAAGTATTTACTAGAAATCTTGAACCTTTAGGTATATCAAAGCCATCAATTGTGCAATCTTCAATGGATCATGAGGAATCAAAAGTGGTCCAATGGGATAAAGCCTAAAACCTTCTTTTATGACCATTTCTAAATACTCTAATTTTTCCAAGTCTGATTCTTCCACCATTCTATTTATGCCAACCACTTGTTCCAACTCCTTTTGTAATTTTTTCATTACTTTTTGGTGCCTTATAAGTTCAAAGAAAATCCAATCAATTGATGTTGCTAAGGTCATTGAAGCCATTAGCATGTCCTGCATAGGGAGTTCTTTTTCAGTTGCTAAATTAATACTCATCACATGTATATTAAGTACATTATCAATTATTTTTACCCAAGTAAATTTAAGGAAAAGGAAAACGAATCTTGCTTCTGATAAAAAAAAGTTCAGTCTAGAATATGTTTAGAAGAATAATTTTTTAACATATTTTAAAATAAAATTTAAGAATTTAAAGAGGGAATAAAACAATCTTAGGGTTGTTGTAACTCAATTTTGTTACTAGACTTCTTGTTAGTTGTGAGTGAAATTCTTTTTACACGTCAGTGAATATAAGTTAAACTCAACTACAAATAGACCATGGAGTAAATGGACTATTACATTATCAAGTTATCCAAAAATATCACAAATAACCCAAAAATATCAAAAAAAAAAAAAGAATTTGTGATCTTAAAAATAGGACAAATTATTTACTTTAACAAATAAAGATAACTTGCTAATGAAAATCTTCTTATACCATCAACAAAATATTAGTTACTCAACTAAAATTAACTGTCAGGATATTACCAGCAAAATAGCTTTGATATGGCGACGATCGAACTCGAACTCAGCTTCGCCATATTGCATAATGTCCATCATAATATCAACAATATCCTTGGTTTTTTTCTCCTTTTTGGAATCTTGAATATGTTCATCAATAACTCTCTCCAAAAATTCATCAAAAATTTTGCCAATTCTTTTATACGACGATCAACTCCCTGCAAATCAAACACATCAAGAAATGGAAAAATTCACCAATATTTGGTGTTGTTGTTATTACCATAGCTTCTTGAATCACATCTTTAAAACCCCTTTCATCAAATTCATCATCCATATATTTTTTTTCCCAAATATCATTAAACAAGCCATGTTGGCATTTAGTGTAGCAACTTTAGCACTAATATCAACTTCAACACCACTAGTAGCTGCCCGATTGATAAAAGTCACAAAATTTCTAACCTCTTGCTTTCTCATGGATTGAAACGAATTGATCTTGAGAGTACTAAGCAATTCTAACGTACACAATTTTCGCATATTTCTCCAATAAGGTCCATATTTTGCAAACGTCAAATTTCTCTGATTGTACGCGACAAATTGAGCAACTCTATTCTTTGGTCGACTCGCAAAAATAAGATCGTATTTTTTCAAGAATTGTTCAGCAGCATGAGGAGATGAAGCAACAATTATAGGAACTAGACCAAATCTCATGCTCATTATGGGACCATATTTTTTGGCTATTTGATGTAGATCTTGGTGGACATTTTTCCCAATCATATGGAGATTTCCTATAATTGGAAGCCCTTTTGGGCCTGGAGGGAATTTTTTCTTCTTTTTCATGAATTTATTGTGTAATACTTGAATAATGTATAGAACTAGACGTAGTGCAAGAACTTGTAAGAAAATTGAAGTCATGGTATATGGAGAGATATTATTGTGTTTTCATTTTGCTTCATGACTCCCAAATTATAAAGATGTTAAGAGTTGTTTGGGGGTGAAGGAAATTCAATGAAAATATTAATTGTTGGGGTCATCTTCATTTCCTCATATGGAAAAAGGACAAAGAAAGAAAAAAACAAAATTTAAAAGTGATAAATTCGTCTAGAAAATTCATGTGTTAAAATTTGACTTCCAAGGTTCAATATTCACTTTGAAATTTAATTGAGTCAAATTTGCTTTTAAAATTTTTAACTTGTGGTGAAACAATAAAGAAGAAAACGAATTTATATGTTAAACAGAAAAGACATAAAAGTGACATTCGAACTTGTCTCGAATTTTCAAAAAGACGCTTTAACTACATTCGAACTTGTCTCGAATTTTCAAAAAGACGCTTTAACTATGCGAGTGTCCTATTACTCCACTAAACAATGATCTTATTACATCATTTTTTGTCCACTTAACATAGAGAGTGAGCAACTTAAAATAACCGATATGATTTTATTTTTATAAGTATTTTATTATAAAAATATATTTTTTTATTTTTCTTATTAATTTAATTTTTTTTTCCTTTTTTTTTTTCTCTTTCTTTCTTCTTTCTTCTTCAAAAATTCATTGTCATCCCCATTGAAGCTTTTCACTTTCAATGTCACCATTTTTACCACAACTTCACCTTTCTTTTTTTACTACTGTTAGTTTTACTCTCTTTAATTTTAAAATTTTATCTAAATATTTTCTTATAGTTCAAACAATTCGATAAACCCATTAGATTTCAAGATGATTATGAAGTATCATAATTTCAATTAAGTTCTTTCAATTTTCAGAGAATTCATTGATTCTTTTAAAATCATCATTTCTAATTTTGAAGTTATATGAAAAGAATTAATTGATGATGCCTTCAAAATTTTAAGATAATTAGTTTAGTTATCAATAATTCAATAAAGTCTAGAAAATAGTATGAATTCTTTTTTATTAAAAAAAAAAAAAAAAACACTGAACCAAAGAATTTGACTGGAGAAGAAGAAAAAGAAAAGAAAAATAAAGGGAGACGGGTTAAACTTGACGTGGGAGGTGAGGTGAGGGTGGGAGTGAAGAAAAAGAAAGAAAATGGAGGGATGGATCACTTGAAAGTAGAGGGTGAAAGATAAAGTGAAATTTAAGATGAAATCAAAATTAAAATAAGTCAAAAAGTAAGAGAGAGTGGGGTAGAGAGAGAGCGTGGGGGGGGGGGGTGTTAAAGGAAAAAAAGATAAAGAAAAAACTTGAAATGAAAAAAATTACATTTTTAATTAAATTAACATGTGTCATGTAATGATTGGTGTGTGAACACACTAGTTTCTTAAAATGTAGGATTTATCGAAAAATAATATAATAATATATGTTCAAAATTGTTTAGTGGGGTAATAGGACGGTTGCAAAGTTAAGGTGAATTTTTGAAAATCTTAAACATCTTTAATGATGACTTTATCTTTTGAAAAATCTGGAACAACTTCAATAATGACTTTATTACTTTACATTGTCATCGTGACTTCCAACATTCAAATATCAGACACTACAAAAAAAGAATACTTCATGTTTCTATGATTAAACAGTTCTGCATAATATGATAGAAAGGGAAAAAAACAACTAACAACCTTATTAAAAATCTATATTCAATATTACACTAATAATATATTATTATTTTTTTCATTATAAATTAAAAACCCACTTAAAATTGTAGTAATTTTTCCAATATGACTTAACTATAAATTACTCTATCTGTATCAGTTATGAAAGTTTTTAGGAGATCAAATTAATTTTAAATTTTTATTGCATTGAAATTTAAAATTTCATTAAAAAGATAGAAAAAATGAAGGAAAACAATTATCGCATGTGTATCAATTATTAAAATTTTAAGATATATAATTAATTTTTATTTGTATCAAAAATTCATTAAAATATAATCTGGCAATTCTAATTTCTTAGAGTTTTTGTTTTTACATACATTCTCATATTTGATCATTTTCCGATCTAAACAGGCATTCTACAAAAAAATAAAAAAAAATAAAAATAAATAATTGGTGACTTTTTTATAGTATGACTAAATTGTTATAAAATATTGTGATATGGATGTCCACTACACCAAGAAGTTACTCTCACTAATTATCTTCATTACTTTCCTCCATCATGTAAATAACCTCCACCATAATGACCATCATTCTTGTAACCTTTCACCTCCATAACCTCTTCCATTATATTCAGGTTTAATGTCATGTTTATGACTAATCTTTTGTATGCTTCTATGTTACACTATAAATAGAGGCATAAGGGTTCACATTGTAGATACTTGAAGATTTGGTGAACACTTGTACTTCACTTGAATACTTTGAAGAATAAGAAATGCTCTCATATCTTGTCTTTATATTTCTATTGTTTTCATCTTCAATATTTCTTGTCTTATTTTTCTTTAGTTTTACAACACGTTATCAGCACGATTTGCCCATTTTCCGTCAAGAATCAATGGTAGGTATTTCTTATTTTTATGAATTATTCTAGTAACTCTTCGTCTACAAGGTATACTTCATATCCTATATATTATTTGTTCTAAAAAAGCTTGTTTTGTGGTTATTTTAAAAGGGAAAATTGTATGAAATAGCAAATTATTAATCCAAAATAAATGTTATAGTCATAGTTTATTTTATTTGTAATTCGCAGCAAATATCCCCTTTTTTTGCCATCTAGTTCGGTATACAATTAGTCATTTTCGGTATACAATTACCCATTAGGTATACAAATGTATAAAATGCGTTTGTGTTTGTATAAAGCGAGAGAAAAGTATATATACAAATACAAATACATATATTTTCATCCTATACACTTATAATTATACAAATACAAATCTTATTATACAAATTACAATGTATAAATGAATTTATACAAAACTGAACAATTTGTAAAAAATTGGATGTATCTAGTGAATTATACAAATCAAAAGCTCTATAGCAAACATAAAATTTGCTATGGAGCGCAATTATGCAAACTATAGCTATTACATATAAATATGATTTTTGTGTTTGCTATATGTGAAAGTTGCTCATTTTAAAATGGTTAGTAAATTACGATAATCTTCATAACAATATTGAGACGGACTATTAAAATGTTTGAATTTTTTTAACTTGGGGCTTTAATATGCTTAACATGTTGTTCTAATTAATTAGTTTTATTCATTTTTATTCAATATTAAGTAAAATTCAGATTATATTTATGGTATTCAATACTTATTTTTTGGTAACGCAATTGGTTTTTTAAGACATTGATTGAGGGTAAGACGGTGAATTCAAGTTTCACCGCACCAAGTGGGTAAGAAATCGAGTTAAAGTCTCGGTGCACTATGATAATAAGAAGTTGGGTTCAAGTCCCATTGGTTTATGACCAAAGACCTCTTTATATGGGTAAGACATTGGGTTTAAGTCTTAATGCACTATAGTGATGATATGATGATGACTAACATATAGTTGTATACTTTTGACTGAAAGTCAGGAAATCCACCCAATTAATTTGCTCCATTATCTTATGAGAAAGTGGTAGCAGTGGTTGAATATATGAATATTAATATAGTCAAATGTTAACGGTCATCATTGTGGTAGTTAAAGGGAAGAACATTATGAATTCATAAGATGGTCCTTCAAATGTGAAGGCAATTATTTGTCATCAAAGTGGTATGAAAGGCTATTGGGCACATTGTTGTTGGTGCAATCCAATTTTTAAAGTTTTATAAATCCTCCATCGAAACAAAGGAATACAAAGTGATAGTACATTTAGTACATTTGACCTTTTAAAGTGATGTTGAGGTGGATCACATAAATTTAATAATATGGTCCATTTCCTGGACTTGTATTTGTATGGATAAGGACATGTTCATGTATGGTTGATGAGTCCAAGATTTTGACTCATTTAGGGCTTTGTTTTGATAGTTTAAGTGTTCTCAAATGCCTATTTTTTGCTCTAAGCTAATGTTAAAGTATTGATTTGCAGTTATGAAGGCTAAGGAGCAAGGCAAGGACACTACTAGGCAAAAAGGAGCAAACAAGCAGAAGAACAGAAGAAAAGCAATCCTGGTGATTGCCAGTACCACTCGGCGAACCACCGAGTGGCTCTTTAGCTCGCTCAAAGTTCCAATGTGCTAGCCCTGGGGAGGAACCGACTTGGCGACAGAAATGGGCAGTCGGTGGATCGCCGAATGACTCCGTGAGACAAATGGCCAATGCAAACCGGCAATGGATTGGAGCGAAGGGTGGATCGCTAACCTGGTTGGCGAGGCGCGAATTACTTCGCCTAATGGTCTTTCAGGCCAAAAATTGGAAAACTATAAATTAAAATTTAAACAGAAGAAAAGTGTCTTCTCCCAGTTCCCAGAGTTCTGATTCCACAGTTCTTATTTTTCTTTGAGTTTTTGAGTTTCCATTGGAGGCTTTGAAGCTTTTGAGACAAAATTTTGAGGGATTGCAATTGGGTTTTCGAACTAATTCAGTTTGAAGCATTGTAGAGACTTGGAAACTTTTACCCAGATCATGGCTAATATAGGTTATAATTGTTTCTCTCTTTTTATGATGTGTAGCTAAAACCCTAATACTTGTGGTGTGATCTTGTGATTATTGGCTTAATTAGCTTATATGTATTGTTGTTTAATGATTAAATTGTTGTTTTAATGTGTGTTTAACTGATAATTGAGTAGTAATTCATGAATTATTGTTGCAAATACAATTTTAGCTTAGTGTTTTGGGCTTGCTCGAGAGAGAGGTTCTAAAACTGAGGTTATTAATTGATGATTGTAGTGTGTGGGTAGTTATGGGTTCAGCTCGAGAGAATAGATAAATTAAGGTTTTGGACTGTTTTGTAGTGATAAGCTTGTTGACATTCGAGAGAACTCGCCTGAACCGAAATAGTTGTTCAAGAGAAAACTATTGCACTTATGGTGTAGCCCACCCACAATGATTCAGCAAACTATTAATAAACTTCAATTACCCATATATCATAATTAGCCTATAATCGATCACAACCCGAGAATTCCTCGTAATATTGTTGAAACCCCCCTGTTTTCGTATTTGTTTTAGTTAATAATTGACAAACCAATCCCCCCATCTAACATTTATTGTCACCCCTTTCAATTTAATTACATGTTTACAATAATTTCTATTCCTACCACCAATTAGATTACATTTGTAACTTCTTAACTAAATTCGAACTTGTACCACTCCATGTGGGTTCGACCCCAACTCTTTATTGGATTTTATACTAGATTACGATCGCCCACACCTAGTATTGAGTGACATGTGGTTGAGCATTTATCAAAAATAGCACCGTTGCCGAGGAGTGATGTTTAGAATTCAATTATTGAAGTTTAAATTGTAATCTTCTTGTGTTGTAGTTGAATCGACTTACTTTGTTTTGTGTTGTGTTGATTTGTTTGAACAGAGCAAGAAATGAGCGTAAGCGGGAGTAATGGTACCCAAGTTGGCCACCAAGATGATATTGGAAATCTTAATGATGTTAATGACCCGATTCAATTGGGTGGTGTTAGTGCAATACGTCTACCTCCTGCTGAAGGGAATGATGTCTTCCATGTCACTAGCACGATGCTACAGCTCTTGCAAATGAAAGGGCTATATGGAGGGCTTGCCCATGAAAATCCCATGAGCATATCCGGAACTTCGTGGACATATGTGGTCTGTTCTCATTCAAGAACATATCACAAGAATCAGTCCATCTTCGGTTGTTCCTATTTTCTTTGATGGGTAAAGCTACCAAATGATTAGGTGATCTACCAAGGAACTCCATCACCACTTGGGATGAACTTACTGCAGCGTTCTATGAAAGATTGTTTCACCCGTAAAAAATGATGACATTAAGGGATAGCATCCAAGGTTTCAAACGCTTGGACGGTGAACCAATCCATGAGACATGGCTAAGATTTCAGAAGTTGATACTTCAATGTCCGACTCACGGACTTCCAAACAACATGCTGCTACAATACTTCTATAGGAGTCTTGACTCGATGAACAAAGGTGTTGTTGATCAACTTGTTCTTGGAGGTACAATGCAACAGCCTTTTAAGGTAGCGTCTCAACTCCTTGATGGCATGATCAAGATCAATAGAGCATGGTACACTCGTGAGGACCAAGTGTCTCCTCTCAATTTTAGGATGACAAAAGAGCATATCGAGAAGGATCAAGAGAGAGACCAAAATAGGGCCAAAATAATGACCCAGATGGATATATTGTCAAAAAACGTGATGGGTAGTGGGTTGAAGAGTGTAAATCTTGTTGGTATTGGTGGATAAAACCCCGAAGAAGCACAATTTGAGGCTTTGTATAGTGAAGAAGTGAACTTCCTTTCAAATCAAGGAGGAAGTTTTTGTCCAAACTATCCAAGGCTGGGTGGAAATCCGGGTTGGAATAGAGATGATAGACAAAGAGGCCGTGACAAGTGTGATTGTAATGCTACTTGGAAGGAAAGGAATGGTAAAATGGAAATATATGTCCCATCTTATTAACACGAAGAGCCTAAAGAGCAAAGAGCTGACCCGGAGAACTTCCATATGGAAGACATGCTTGGACGCATTCTCAATAAGGTAGAAGGGTCGGACAAAGTGTTGAAAGAGATGAAGAAGGACGTCTCAAATCTCAATCCGATGATGACTTCTCACTCAGTCTATATCAAACAGCTAGAGACATAAATGGGTCAACTCTCGACTCATTTAAATCCAAGGCCAAAAGGAGGGTTGCCTAGTGAGACAATGGCCAACCCAAAAAAGTGAAGTTTTAATTGGTATTTATGTCATGCCACGACGTTAAATAAGGCGCTTCTTGGGAGGAAACCCAAGTTTTTGATAATTTTAAATTTTGCTTTTGAATAATGGGTATTTATTTTGTAGATTGAAAAGTTGAAAGTGTTGAAAAAAGAGTAGAAGGCGAGCTAAAAGTCCAATCGGTGACACGTCAAACAGGTCAGCGTGCCCAATTTGGATCGTCGTTTGAACCATCCACCTTGATGGGGGATTCTGTAAAATTTGGCGAGCCAAAAGCTCAGTCGGCGACTCACCAAAGATGTCGGTGAGCCCAAATTTGCCTGTCGTTTGAACCCCCAAATTGCTAGGAATTTGGTAAAACTCGGCAAGCCAAAATACCACTCTGCGGATCACCGAGTGGGTCTGTGGATGCGACTTACTTCATCGACTGGCGCGTGAACTAAAAGGTTTTCAAGGCTAAATGGTTTAAATTTCAAAATCCTTTCACTTTCCTACTTTTTAACTCCCGCATTCTCTCATCCGATATTATATCTTTCATGTTTTCGTACTTTCATCTTTGTGTTACTTAGGAACTTTGCTCAAGGCAGATTTTAGGGATTCTTTGCTTCCTAGCATTTTAATCCTTTTGACATTAAAGGTTGGTTTTCGAACTCCAAACTTAATTGTTGGTTGAAATCAAATGTTTTTGATACTTTGTTGTTGATATCTTTAGGTAATCTCATTTTGATCATTGTGTGATTGTTGGTTTGCCTATCCTTAAATGAATTTGTAATTAATTGGCATTAAATCATGATTCCCGTATCGTTGCTTGTTATAATTGCATTTAAATTATTGGGTTGTGTTTTAAATGTCATAGGTCTAGCGGGGTGAAGTCTGATTAACCCCGAATTGTGCAAATTGTCAAATTTTACCCGATGATAGAGCAGTTGATATCATTCTTCAAGGTAAAAGACGTCAATTGGCCAATTTCGGCCAAATCAGGGGAAATCTGAGTACCCCGAGGGCATGGGATCTATGGGTCTGGTGTTAATTGCATGTCTTTGGTGTTTAATTTCTATTTTATGGGCTGCGGGCTTATTTTGGAGTACGGGGTGAAAAATTGGCACGTTGGGCCATATGGCGAGCTAGGTCGAGCTCGCCGAAGGGTTTGACAGTTCGTCAAACATCCCCTGGATCGCCCTTTCTTTTGTTAATATTGAGGTTGTGTTCTGTAACATTCTACGATATGCCTGTGCTCGCCGAGTTCACTCGATGACTCGTCAAAAGTCCCTTCTGATCGCCCTTCTACGCCTCTAAATCCCATAATTGTTCTGTAACTTTCGGCGAGCTACTTCTAGTTTGCTGATTGGTGTTGGTGATCCGTTGAATGACCCTGGACAATGCTGAACAACTTTGATTTTTGAACTTTCTAGTTCTAGAACTCTCGGCAAGCCCAACCTGGCTAGCCAAAGTGGTTCGGCAACTCGCCGGTCCGTTCGGTGAGTCTTCTTGTAACCAATTTTCTAGGATTTTTCTAACGTTTTTCATGTGGTTTTGCAGGTATGGCTAGACCAAAGGTAGAAGGTAGGAATCAACTGCCTTAAAAGTGGGCACGTGGAATTATGATAAATTGGGAAGCGGCTGCTTCCCGAGCACCGGCTACAAAATTACATCCAAAGGGAGGTAAAGGTATAGGCAACGTACTCGTGGTTGTGACACCTGAGGAGGCAACCTCAGATAGTGAAGGGGTCTACAAAACACACCTCACCACATCCGGCAGTGAGAGGGACTCTCAAAATGATTCTCAGGCTTCTATCTCTGAGCCTGAGGATGATCCAGGCCCAGAGAACGGAGCTACACTCGAAAGCGATGAATGATCCATCTAGGATCCTGGTGCCTCCAACTCCTCCTTCTCCTCCAGCTAAATCTCCAGTATAAACAGTGGTTTCAGCACCACCAGTACAAGGTCCTCATCCCCGGTCCCTCAACCGACTAAAGGCCGAGGGATTGAGGACCATATTAAAAGAGAAGTGCTTGTCTACCGATGGTGTGGTGGACAGGTATCCAGAGGTGTGGAACACTATCAAGTTCCACAAGTTTGAGATATTTACAAAACCTCGGGACCCTTACATTCCTACTTGGGTCTTGGAGTTCTATTTAGCCTACGACGAGTTAGTGCCAAAGGGGAAGAAGAAGGCAAGTTCCTTCAAACCAGTGCACTTCGTGGTAGTTTGGGGCAAGAAAGTGAAATGCCACTGCTCAAACATAAATGTAGTACTAGGCTTGATACACTCAAATTACACCTCTCTAAAGAAGTATAACCAATCATTGTCAAATAAAGAACCCAACTTGTTGGTTAGGGTCGATCCCACAAGGAATATGGTTTAGACTTAAACTTAACTCACTATTATATTTGTTTAGTCAAACTATTTCCAAGACAAGTAAATAAATGGGGGTTTTGTAAGCAAGTAACAAATTGTTGATTAAGTAACAAGTAAGCAGGATTCAAACTTTTTAAGTTATCAATATGAGAGAGAAACTAGGGTGTATGTGTTCCCCACAAGCTCTTAACATAGTAATCCTAATAATAGTAATCCTTTCCTAGTGTTTTACATGCAAAGTTGGTAAGTTAGTTATCCCTAAGTGATTGGCCCTTCAAATAGGGAATTTCACTATGCACCTTGGTCCGGCTAGTAGGAATGAGGCGTGTTCAAACGTTTGCAACCGTTAAAAAGACTTTTAAGCGAAAGAATTACCAATACAAGCATAAACACTATTCAAGAATTACTTAATTATTATTCATATGTTGTTAATTGCTCATGGTTCCCACAACCCTAGTTGTGGATTTAGCTACTCATGCTTGAAAGAACACAATTCATGTTTTGACAAAAAAAATTCATGAACTTACAATTAGAGTATATGAAACCCGAAATCTCCAATTAAATTTCAAAGCGAAAATCTTATAAAATGAAATTCGGAAATCAAATTGCTAAAGTTTGCAAGTTAATTCCATAAAACACCAAGAACTAAAAGTATACAATGTTGTCTAACACCCAAAAAATGAGGTTTATAACTCCTATTTATAGAAAACAAGTCCTAAATAAAAAGGAAACAAAATAAGGAAATAAGTTGTTAGGAACGCAGCTTCAGTCAACGACTCGACCTATGGACCGTGGGTCGACCTGCGGTCCGTAGGTCCTCTTTCGTGGCTCCATACTTAGGATTTTTCATCAGAACTTAACTCTCTGAACCCGTCGATGGATGTGCAGGATGGACTGTGGGTCGACCTATGATCCGTCAGTTGCTTCGTGGTTCCACACTTAGTCAGAATTTCGTAATGCTCCATCTACACCTTTCCAAGGATGGTCCATCAAAGGACCTACGATCCGTGGATCATTCCATGGGTGGATCCTTCTGCATAATTTCAGCTTTCATCTCCATCAACTACATTCTAAGCTTATTTCCTGCAAACATGATATAAAACACATTATTTCTAATACAATATAACCCTAGACACACACAACTTCTAAGTGAAATGCATCAAAAATATTGTAAACTCACGGTATATCAATACTCCTTGGATATTATGCATAAATACACTGACCTAGTAAATAAGAAGACCTTGGAGGACCTTAAGTGTTGGCTAGCACCCCTTACATCAGATGCCACCCCAAGGTGGATAGAGGCAGGTACACCAATAGAGAAAAAAGTACCTGAATGTTGCTGCCAAATACTAGTTTGGGCTCATCAATAACACCATTATGCCATCCCATAATAAGTCCATCCTCAGACACCCAAAGACAGCCTGTCTAGGGTCTATCATTGATCTCCGAAAGCTAAAATTGGGGTTGCTGATCGAGTAGGAAATGGCCATGGGAGCTAAGCAGAGACAGACCTCACTCCCATTCTTGGTGCTGATCACTGAGTTGTGCAGACAGGCCTATGTTCCAAGAAATGCGAAGACAGATGTGGAGGTGAAACCCACCTTCTCTACTGACATCTAGTGTATTGAGGCCAAGTTCCAGCGAGATAAGGCTGATAGGAGGAGGGCAGCACCGGTGGATACATCCCCGGAGGTCGACGTTGATATTTTGCCTACAGAGGCAATCATGCCTCCTCAAGCCAATGGGCCCTCAGGTATATCCGTACCTTCTACTTCTGATACCTTTAGTACATCTATTGCACCCCCTCCCACTAGATCTTTTGCAGCTGCTACTTCTGCCTCCCGACTCCCTATAACCTATGCTATGCTTTATAAGATAGGCCATTTGGCCCAATCTGCTGATGTGCATACCTCCCGGGTAGAGGTCGCTATGCCTAGGATGATAGAGCAGGCTATTGTTGCTGCCTTAGCCCCTATTAGGGCTAAGATGATGCAGTATGGTGTTCAGATTGAGGGCCACAAGTTGGCATTAGATGCCGTCACAGTTAGAGTTGAGGCTTGTGAGCAGAGTTAGGGTGCTGCGGAGGTTATGATGGCCTTGAAGACCGATATTACTAGATTGAGAAAAGATGTGGACCAGCTGAAGTCCACTTATTTGACTATGTTGTTTAGGACAGTGGAGATTTCTGACATGTTGAGTGCTGATGTTCCGACTAGTTCTGAGGTTCCTCCGGCTACTACTAGAGATGAGGTTAGAGATGATGACATTGAGGGTGAGTCCGAGGTGGAGGCAGATGAGGAACAGCTTGGTGTGAGAGATGATACTCTATAAGAGGATTTGGCTAACTTGGAGGGTGCTATGTTTGAGACAGCTAGGCAGGCATCGCTTCAAGACACGTCTATCGTGAGCTCCAGTGGAGCCAAGGATGTTGAGACACCAGGCACAAATGCCCAGACAAAGGGAGTGATTGATATGCAAACTTCACCCCAGGCCTAGACTACCTTTCTGTTCTCTGTTTAGACTATTTCTGTTTTAGTTGCATTTGAGGACAACTGTGTATTTTGTTGGTGGGGTGAGGTATTCCCATACTTACAGCTTTTGGGTTGTTTTGTGAATGTTGGTTTGATTTTAATTGTGTTTTTGCGGATATTGAAGTTTATTGGTTTATATATATCTTGGTTGTTGGATTATGGTTGTTGATAAATTGTGGCCCATTGTTTTAATATGAAAATGGTGTTGAAATGGTTTTGAACCAAGTTTAAAATTTTTGCCACGTCTTTTGTGTGTGATTGTGGTTGTTCTTATGCAAATTTGAGTGTCGGTTGTACTCAATACCGATGACTTGAATAGTGCTCTTAATTAAACAAAATGAATATGCAGCTACGATCAGGCAAACTAAGTAACATAGGCAATATGTGAACTTTTAGCATCTTGTTTTGACTAGCCAATTGTCGATTAAGTCTCTTGTGATGAACATCGTACGCTAGCTAGAAAGTGTGGAGTCTTGTTTGATAATTGTATCAATGCCTTATGTG
Source organism: Solanum pinnatisectum (assembly GCA_035578085.1). Classification (NCBI taxonomy): domain Eukaryota; kingdom Viridiplantae; phylum Streptophyta; class Magnoliopsida; order Solanales; family Solanaceae; genus Solanum; species Solanum pinnatisectum. Next base: position 291,470 of record JAWPEI010000044.1, read on the forward strand.
GTAAGGTTGTCTTGAATATTGTGGTTGATGACACCTAGAACTTTGCCCATTGGTCTGATTAATTAAGTGAAGCAAGCAATTGAAATGATCTCAAGCAAAAGTTTTCAAGAATGAACCAATTTGACAATATACCTCCTTGTGAGAAGTGGGAACCTTACTTGGCACCTTTAGAGCCTATCCTTTTCTTTGAAAGAAACTTGAACAACTTTTACCTCTTTATCCCATCATCCATAACCTTCATGAAGTATTGGTTCGTTGAATAGCAAACTTAGGTCAAAAGCCTAAGTTGGGGGTGTGGTGAAAAAGAAGGAAAGTCAAGAAGTGTGCAAAATTTCCCCTTTGATGGATTGTTTTTGAAAAAGATGGAACCCCTCCATGTAAAAAAAAAAGAGAAGAGAAAAAGAAGAAAGAAAATAAAAAGACTGAAAAAGAGAAAACGTTGTGAAATAAAGTCTGTGAAAATAGTAAAAGAAATGGGGTATCTGGTGATTTATGTTTAGTTGAATAATGGGGTGGATTATGAACATGTTTTAAAGTGAAAATGAAGGATAAAAAATGATTTTCAGAACATACTTCATGAAGATAGAAGCCACTAAGCCTAAATGATCATACCTTTACACTCAGCCCCATTACAAAGCCTTAAAAAGACCTACGTGATCTTAAGTGAGCTGAAACAGATATTGATTAGAAAATAAGGTCAAGCCTATGGGTGGAGTCATGTATGTGTTCATCTTTATGAGTGTGAGAGCTGTATGCGATTCCAGGACCTTAACTTTTTGACAAATTTTGTGTGAATCTGGAATCATCTTTGTTGTGAGGGCATTTGAATACCTTTGTTGAGCTTGAACTTGCATTTGAAGCAAGCATTGTGAGCTTGAGTACACTTGATAATGGTGAGTCACAAATTGAATCTTTGTGTGCACAATTGAGCATTGTATGTGTAGTTTGAACCTTTTGTGTGCATTTATGTTGAGTCTTAAGCAGCACCATTTGTAGACATCCTTGTTGAATTGATTGATCTTGAGTTTTACTTGAGCACAAGCAAAAGTTTAAGTTGGGGGTTTTGATGAGTCCGAGATTTTGACTCATTTAGGGCTTTGATTTGATAGGTTAAGTGTCCGCAAATGCCTAATTTATACTCTAAACTAATGTTAAAGTGTTGATTTGCAGTTATGAAGGCTAAGGAGCAAAGCAAGGACACTACCGGGCAAAAAGGAACAAATAAGGTGAAGAAGTGAAGAAAAGCAATCTGGGTGATTTCCAATACCACTCGGCGAACTACCGAGTGGCTCTTTAGCTCGCCCAAAGTTCTAGCATGCCAACCCTGGGGAGTAACCGACTTGGCGAAAGAAATGAGCAGTCGACGGATCATCGAACGACTCTGCGATAGCAACCTTGATCGCCTAAAGTCACAGAATCCTAAAGACAAATGACCAATGCAAGCCGGCGATGGAATGGAGCGAAGGATGGATCGCCAACTGGTTGGTGAGGCGCGACTTACTTCGCCCAATGGCCTTTCACGCCAAAAATTGGGAAACTATAAATTGAAATTTAAACAAAAGAAAAAGGGTCTTCTCCCCAGTTCCCAGAGTTTTGATTCCACAGTTCTTATTTTTTCTTTGAGTTTTGGAGTTCCCATTGGAGACTTTGAAGCTTTTGAGACAAAATTTTGAGGAATTGCAGTTGGGTTTTTGAATTAATTCAATTTGGAGCATTGTAGAGACTTGGAAACTTTTACCCAAATCATGACCAATATAGTTGGTAATTGTTTCTCTCTTTTTACGATGTATAGCTAAAACCCCAATTCTTGGGGTGTTATCATGTGATTATTGGCTTAATTATCTTATGGGTATTGTTGCTTAATGATTTAATTGATGTTTTAATGTGGTATTGACCGATAGCTGAGTAGTAATTCATAAATTGTAGTTGCAAATACAAGTTTAGCTTGGTGTTTTGGGCTTGCACGAGAGAGGTTCTAAAACCATGATTATCGATTGATAATTATAGTGTGTGGGTTGTTATGGGTTCAACTCTAGAGAGTGAATCTTACTCACTCCTACCTATCTAGCTCGCGAGAGTAGATAAATTAAGGTTTTGGGTTGTTTTGTAATGATAAGTTTGTCGAGGTTTGAGAGAAATCGCCTGAACCATAATAGTTTTTCGAGAGAAAACTATTACACTTATGATCTAGCCTACCCACAGTGATTCAACAAATTATTAATAAACTACAATTACCCATATAGCATAATTAGCCTATAATCGATCACATCCCGAGAATTCCTCTTAATATTGTTGAAACTCCTTGTTTTCGTATTTGTTTTAGTTTTTAATTGACAAACCAATCCCCCCATCTAACATTTGTTGTCACCCCTTTCAATCTAATAACATGTTTACGATAATTTTTATTCCTACCACCAATTAGATTACATTTGTAACTTCATAACTGAATTCGAACTTGTACTGCTCCGTGTGGGTTCGACCCCAACTCTTCATTGGGTTTTATACTAGATTATGATCGCCCACACCTAGTATTGGATGAGGTGTGGTTGAGCCTTTATCAATGGTTGGATAAACATCACATCTCACCTCTACGGGAGGTTTGAGAGATTGAAAAAACTTTGACATAAATGGTCATATTTGTTATATACTTTGAGTACTACACAAATATTGTGGTATATTTATTATAAACTATTGGAGGACAAAAGAAAGAGTTAATTTGTTTCTATAAAGGTTGTGGCCATGTCCAAAATAAATATTGTTGCATGGAAACACAAATTTGTCATTGGTTGTCAAGAAATAAGTCTTGCATGTAATAATTTTAACCATGACAATAATAATAATTTTCTCCTTGAAGGAGATGGTTGCCATAACAATGGTGTTATGAACTTTGTGGCAGTACACTAAATTAATTGAGAGTTTCAGAAGGACTTATTTGTTACTATCTAAGCAATGAAATAGTTCATAATATTGGGGTTGTATTGAGTCTCAAAGGAAACTTTTTTAATTTTGGAGGAATTGAAAAGAAAAAAAAATATTATATTGAGACGGTAAATTATTGAAAGATTAAATATCTTCAGTTTACTACAATCAAAGAGGGTTATGAATATTTACGTAAAAGATTACCCACCTTTCTCTTGTTTGTTGAATAAAAATATAGGCATGATGAAGGAATCACTTGCAAAAGTAAACCAAAAGCTTACTAGAATAAATATATCAGTTGGCATAACTGGTTGGCCATTCCGATTCAAATGTGATGCAAAAGAAATTGGAATTCACATGGCTATATGTTTGAAGAAATAAAAGATTCTTCGAGAATTCTCTTGTTTTGCTTGTTCTCATGATAAAATGATCACTGTACATGCTATGGTTGGGATTGTATCCCCTGAAATTATTTGGAACATATAGAAAGATGAATATGGTCCCGTTCACCTGTCATATGGACCTCTTACTATTATGATTTAATTGATGTATCTATGGTATGGTCACATGTGCATTTGTTATCAACTTACAAATTGGTTTTTGTAAGGTTGTTTGCTCAAATTACTAAAGTAAGAGCACCGTTCCAAACTATAAAATTATGTTGATAATGTTGGTTGGTTTAGCAAAAATTGTATGCCTCCAATTATAGCTTGACCATTGATTATGAGAACAAATCTCTGAAGTAAAATTTGGTATGAGATGAGTTTATTTAATATGTATGCATCAACCCAACAAGGTTCCCCATCACAATTGGTTCAGGGTCAGGAACCAAATAATTTTCATCTAAAAATTTGATGTGTGAACATATGATTTTATTGCTCCACCACGCACAAAGATGGATCCCCAAATGAGGTTGGGGGTAAATATTAGATCCTAAAATAAGGGGGAGATATGTTTAACAGTTAAAAATTATGTGTGGTGTGAATTATCAAGATCCTTGATAAAAAAATGCAAACTTAATGTTCAAGAGATAATTTATTTGCAAAATGCTGCAAATAATTTGTCAGATATATTTGCTGACCTAGTATTTTAATTAAGCTGCAAATGCTTTAATAAATAGTCCTTGAAGGACAGAGTCTATGGTACGCCAGAAGCGTGATAGACCAATCGATTCCAAACGTAAAACTCTTTGAGGAAGGAGAGGAGCAAATTATCAAAATGTTTATGATAATGAGGTAAGTGCTTTGAAATAGCACTACAACATAACACTTCATAAAACCTTGGCAAAGGTTCAAGTACCTAAAATATAAAAATTAAGAGATCTCAATAAATTACGTTGTATTGGAATCGAGTCAAATGACTGTTGAAGGTATCTTTGATATGAAGTAGCACTCAATACTATGAATGGTTACAAGGATCTTAAATTTGAATTTGTCATCTAGTATGAACAGATAAATGATTGAACAAATAAAATGCACTATACAAGTATATTTTGTTTCACTTATAAAAGTGATGTTTTTGATCATATAGTTTATAGATCAAAATATAATGTAAATGTAGTACAAATGAATCATTGTGTGAAACTATAGCCGCAAGATATAAAGTAAGGTTTTTGCCTAAGGGAATAAAGAGTTTTCGCAAAAATCCTGACAATATTAAATGGTGGATGCAATGAGACTTGTTTCAGTCTAGCAGTAGATTAAATACTTGAATATGTATAATGAATGATTATTATGTCTAACTAGACGATGAAGGTTATATGAAAATCCTTATCCTTGAAGAATTTAAAAGGTCTTAAAGTAATTTCATTGAGTACCCAATGGTTTTGAGACTGCTTAACACGGAGAAAGAATTTTTTTGATCTCATGAAAATGATTTAAAATGCCATTTGCACTTACATATTGTTGGTTATGCAAATGCTAGAAGATTATATGATTTACATAAAGAAAATTTTGTGAAAGAATTTTCATATTATCATTCAAGTTATGACAAGAAACTAACAGAGCAAATGACTCAACACATAGAAGATGTGTGATTTTCTTTGAGAAGAAAAGACAATCTCCAATAAAATTGAAATGATCAATATCTGAGTCAGAAATGATTTGATTATGTATATACAAAATATTTATTTGATCCACATAAAGCTTGATAGAAATAATCTATTTGTTTACATATGGAGGAACAACAATATCTTGGCATTCAAAGAATTACACATTAGTAACCACTTCTTCAAATCATGCAAAAATAATTAATATTGTTCTATGAAGTAAGTTAGGAATGTGTTTGGTTAGAATTATGATCTATCATATTCAGAAAATATGTGATTTTACTTTGAAAAAGAATATTCCAGCCACCATATACGAAAATAGTATATTTGATTGAAGGGTGGATACAATCAAATGAGATCAAACAAAGCATATTTCACCAAAAGACTTTTTCACTCATGATCGTCAATAAAATGATGAGATAAAAGTTCAATGACCCGTTCAAGTGATAATCTTGTAAACTTGTTCACTTAAGGATTGCCAACATCAATATTTGAGAAGTTGTGATATAATATTGGAATGCATCATATCCGAGATATAAGTAAAGTTTTTATCAGGAGGAGAAAAATATGTGTTGTACTCTTTTCCTTAACCATGGTCTTATCCCAATTACATTTTCCTGATAAGATTTTTAACGAGGCAACATTCAAAGCGTATTAAAAGATATGTGTACTCTTTTTACTTCACTAGTATTTTTTCCCCCAGGGTTTTTTTCTAGTACGGTTTAACGAGGCACATTATCCATGGACATCCAAGGGGAGTGTTATAAAATATTGTGGTATGGATGTACACTACACCGAGAAGTTACTCTCACTAATTATCTTCATTACTTCATCCATTATGTAAATAACCTCCACCTTTATGACCATCATTCTTGTAACCTTTCACCTCCATAACCTCCTCCATTATATTCATGTTTAGTGTCATGTTTATCACTAACATTTTGTATGCCTCTATGTTACACTATAAATAGAGGCATAAGGGTTAATATTGTAGACACTTGAAGATTTGGTGAACAATTGAATACTTTGAAGAATAAGAAATGCTCTCATATCTTGTCTCTATATTTCTATTGTTTTCGTCTTCTATATTTTTTGTCTTATTTTGCTTTAGTTTTACAACATAAATATATTTGTTCTTAAATTTAACATCATTTCTTTACAATTTTTTTAGAACTATACCTTTTACCTAATTACAACAATAACATTTTTCTTAAACCTTTTAAGTTGAATCTAAGAACAAAACTTGTCCAAATAAATAGATCATTCATGTATATTTAATCGAAAGGAAAAATTACCAAATATACCATTTATTTTATTATATTCTATAAAATTCCTTATCATTTGAAAAAATTACAAAAATTTCTAATTTACACGATTGTATTAGTAGGATACAACTCTTTACGCGATGTATCGATCAGATAAATCACTTTATCCGATGTATAGGTCAAATAAATCACTTTATGTGATGTATTAGAATGTTACTTTATGCAATGTATGAGTCGAATACATCACTTTACGCGATGTATTAGTTAAATACATCACTTGAGGTTATGTATCGGGGTGTACGCGATGTAATGGGACGTTAAGTGATATATTCAAAATCGAGACGCAATGGATGAGTGTGTTGATGGATATATCCAAAATTGGGACGCAATGTATCGGGATGTTTTGGGATATATCCGGATTCCACCAAATCTTGTAATTTGGAAAAGAGTACGGTTAGGATGCAAATAGCTCTTAAAACTATGAGATTTGAGTAAAATCTACTAATTGAAACGTTATACTTCATTTATTATAATTGTGTTTCAACAAATTCCCATATACATATTGATTGTTTGATCGTATACTTTATTAGAAAATAATAAAATTTATAGGAGTGTCTAGGAGACACCATCATTAATTTATCGTTCTTTTAAAGTACACCTACAAAAGGGTGAGAGGAAATTTTGTTTAAAAAAATAAAAGTATATGATACAAAAAAGGAATAATACGGAGTGAGTTTGATCTTACCATTGCTTTAAAGAGATTTTGATAGGGTGATTGATTTGATCAACTCCTCTTTTTAATAATTGTTTAATGTCCTGAAATATGAATATAAACCACAAATTTTGAAAGAATCATGAATTTCATGCCCTGAGCCTACACCCTTGATGTAACTAACACTCGAAAACCATTGCTCGTTTCCAAGCAAACCCTTGGCCTGTCTCATTACTCAGCGGAAAACTTACTCAAGAAAAATGAAAACTCATGATTAAGCAGCTGGAAACACAAATGGGTGACGAACACCATATTTCTCTAGCAACGCCTTGAACAACTTGTTACAAAAATGAGAACCTCTGATAATCTCCCTAGGCGTACCAAATCTGGAGAAGATACTCTTTTTCAGGAATGCGGTGACACTCTTTCCCTCATTGTTTGAAAGTGCAATTGCTTCCACCCATTTCGATACATAGTCAACCGCAACAAGAATATATTTCATCCTATGTGAACTCACAAACGGACCCATTAAGTCAAGACCCCAAACATTGAATAACTCAATCACCAATATCGAGTTCATAGGTAGTTCTTGCTTCTTTGAAATTCCTCCTTCTCATTGGCAACGGTCACAAGACTTGTCGAAATCATGAACATCTTGGTGGCTGGTAGGCTAGTAATACCCACACTGCAAAATCTTATGAGCAGTCCGAATACCACTATGGTGCCTACCAATAGGTGATGAATGACACGCCTCGAGTATACTTATCATCTAAACCTTGGGCACACAACGACGAATAAACCCATGAGCACAAACATGAAAAAAGCAAGGCACATCCCAAAAGAATTTCTTCACATCAGACATGAATTTTTTTCTTTGGTTGAATGGCAAATCCGATGGAACCAAATCACTTACGAAGTAGTTCGCAAAATCTGCCAACCAAGGGATAAAATCATAAGAAGCATCCAATATTTGTTCGTTAGGGAATGCATCATTAATCTCTATTCCATCCTTAAACTTCCTAATAGCTTCCTCCTCTAATCTCGACAAATGATCACCAAGCTAGTTTTCTGTCCCCTTTATATCCTTTACCTCAAACTCAAACTCTTGCAACAATAGTACATATCTAATCAACCTTGGTTTTGCATCCTTTTTAGCCATAACATACCTTAATACAGAATGTTCAGTATGCACTATGACCTTAGAACCAAGCAAGTAGGACCTAAATTTCTCGAATGAAAAAACCACATGAAGGAGTTCATGTTCAGTCACAGTATAGTTCTTTTGAGCCACATTTAGAGCTCTACTGGCTTAGTAAATCAGATGAAGAATCTTTTCTCGCCTGTGTCCTAATACTACCCCAAGCGCCACCACAGTCGCATCACACATCACTTCAAATGGTTGTCCCCAATCCTATGAAATAATAATAGGTGCGGAAGTTAACTTGGCTTTCAACTCTTCAACTGCTCTCAGACAAGCATCATCAAAATAAAACTTGCACTCCTTTTTTAGTAACTTGCACAAAGGGTGTGCAATTTTAGAAATCTTTTATGAACCTTCGGTAGAAACCTGCATGCCCAAGAAAATTTCTAACACCTTTAACAGAGATAGGTGGCAAAAGCTTTTCTATTACCTTAACTTTGGCTGTATCGACCTCAATACCTTTCTGCGAAATTTGATGACCCAAAACTATACCCGCTTTCACCATAAAGTGGAACTTCTCCCAGCACAAGATTGCGCTATTCACATATTTTTAGTACCTCAGCTAGATGCATCAAACAACCATCAACCAAATCACCTACCACAAATAAACCATCCATAAATACTTCAATCGTGTCCTCCACCATATCTGAAAATATCGACATCATACAACACTGGAAGGTCACTGGAGCATTACACAACCCAAATGGCATCCTTTTGAAGGAGAAAGTCCTATAAGGACAAGTGAATGTGGTTTTCTGTTGATCTTTGATTGTACCCTGAATACCCATCTAGAAAACAATACAAAACCTTACCAGCTAGACAATTGAGCATCGGATCCATGAACGACATTGGGAAGTGATCTTTTTCTGTCCATGCATTTAGCTTGCGGTAGTCTATACACACTCTCTAACTAGTCACCGGCCTCATCAGAACAAGCTTGTTTTTTGTATTAGGAACTACGGTGATTCCCCCTTTCTTGGGCACACATTGAACAAGGCAAACCCAACTACTATCAGTGATGTGATATATGACTCTAGCATTCAACCACTTAATGATCTTCTTTTTCACAACCTCTTTTATAGGGGGATTCAGTCTCCTTTGATGCTCAATACTTGTCTTACTATCCGATATGAGTTGGATTTTGTGAGAGCAAATACCCGGTGGAATCCCAATAATAGCCGTAATAGTCTATCCTATAGCCCTCTTAAACCTCTTCAATACAGATACCAATGCCTCTATTTGCCCCTCGCTCAAGTCAGCAACAATGATTACTGGTAAAGTGCTATCTTTCCCTAAGAATACATACCTCATGTGGGATGGTAGAGCCTTGAGTTCCAGTGCTAGAGGCTCATCTACAAACGGTTTTACAGGTGGGGAGTCTTGATTCTCTATATCTAACTCTAATCTTTTTGGTTTGGAATGGAACTCGAACTTATCAAGTGTGGCAACTAGCTCATCATACTCATCAATACCATCACTGTCGAAATTCATCATCACCGCTGCTAACGCATCAACACCTAACCTTTCCTCAATGGAACCTCAAAGTTTTTCTCCTCAATATGCTTCACCACAAATACTGATTTAAGATCACTTTCATGCTTCATAGACTTACAGATGTTAAAAGTTACCTCCTCATTGTTTAATCGGAACTTCATTCACCCTCTTTCCATGTCAACCAAGGCACACCCAGTAGCAATAAATGGCCTCCTAAGATGATGGAAATCTCAAAATCAACCTCATAATAAAGTATCACAAAGTCCACCGGAAAGATGAATGACTCTACTTTCACAAGGATGTGTCGGAGAACTCCAATAGGCCTCTTCACAGTTCTATCGACCATAAGTAGACGCATCACAGTCGGCTTTGGAGCTCCTAAACCAAACTTTTTATAAATAGACAACAAAATCAAATTAATGCTGGCACCCAAATCACACAAAGTGCAAATTCCCGATGGTACAAGTAATAGTGAAAGCTCCAGGATCCTCTTTCTTTTGCACAAGTGACCTAGTAGAAATAACACTACAATGTTCCAACCTCTCATCGTTCTCAAAACTGATGACCCTCTTCTTGGTCACCAAGTCTTTCATGAATTTCGCATAAAAACCCAGGCATTTGTTCTAAATCTTCTATCAACGAAACATTGATGGACAGTTGCTTCAACATAGTGATGAACTTGAGGTATTTTCCTTCTTCAGTCTTTTTCACCAACCTTTGTGGAAACGGAGGTGGCAGTCTAGGCATGGGAACAACTTTTTGGGTCACCTCAGCTTCTTTTTCAGTATCATCTTTTGGAATTTCAATAACCTCAATCTCATCCTCATCCTTCTCTATTACCTTTTCAACATCAGACGACATGAGGGGTCAATGGTTTGCTTTCCTCTGCAAGTAGTGACTACCATATAATGCCCATCATTTTTCAAATTTTGGATGGTGTTTCTAGGAAGTGCGCTAGGCTGACGTGGGTTTATAGTGGTGGACAACTGACTAAACTGTTGCTCAAGTTGCTTGATTGACACTGCATGGGCTTTAACTTTTTGATCAATTCCAGACAAGTCGTTTCGCATCTCTTTCACATTCTCAGCTGCATCAAACCTCTTCATCATCTTTTGCATCAACTCCTCAATGTGTGACATATTATTACCACCATCTCTATTACAACGAGGACATAAGGTCCAACTTTATCATTCTCGTTGCCATAGTTGTTCTGGTTGTAATTATTGTCACGATTGTAGTTCCCATACCGGACATAGTTACCCTCACGATTATAGCTACCCTCACAATTGTAGTTTCCATAGTTCCCACCTTGGTTTCCTTGACCTTGGTGCCAATTATCCGTGTTGGAACCTTGGGCATTGGCTCAAAAACCCCTGTCTGATCATTAACCAAATTTGCATCCTCCTCATGGTAGAACTCCTCAACCGGTGGTGGTGGAAATCTAGTTAGATAATTCACAACATTTACTTTTTCTACATTACCACTCACATGTTTCAAGAACAAACCAAGTTATGTCCTCATTTGAGTTGTCTCTTCACGAATGTCATCAGTAGATTGATTAGGTACAGTTTGGACAGAGAACGTACTTCTACTAGTATTAGCCTTTCTAGTGCTCCACGCCTTATTATTTTGGGAAATCCTCTCAAGTTTTTCAGCGATCTCCTCAAAAGTGCACTCACCATATGATTCTCTAGCAATTGTATATAACACAGCCCTTCCATTGTCATCCTGTCCTTTATAGAAATACTCCTGCAATGACTCATCATCAATGCGGTGATTCGGAACACTTCTCATGAAACTAGTGAACCTATCCTAAGAACTGCTTATAGACTCTCCTGGTAGTGTCGTGAAGTTATTCAGTTTATCCTTATGATTCAACTTCTTGGATACTTGTAACACCCTAAAAACTAGTAGTCTAAACTAGAGCTTGACGTGAGGGTTAGAGTTGTAGATATGAATTCTAGTACTTAGAATGAAGGGTTGAGGGTTAGAACGTCAAGGTACGACTCCCCAAGGACCGACCAAGGGTTCTTGAGGAGGACCCTACCAAATTGCCCAAGAGAGACTGCCTAAGGCAGTGCACCCACAGAGGGACTCACACCCCGTAAGGGGGTCCATGCTTCGTGGGTCAAGGTCCCAACAATAATGCCATAGAACACCACCTACGATTGACCAGCACACCCCATGGTTCCACCCACAGCCCGTGGGTGTGGTCTCGTGGGTGAGGCAGAATGTTAACTTAGACGGTTAAGTTTTGGCTTTAGGGAACTTTCTGGAATTAATTAGTTATTAAGTGATGTCATTTTATTAGAGTTTATGCCACCTATATAAAGCTATTAGATCCTTAATTAAGTGATTTTAAATCATTATTTCAATTCACCAAAAGAGACCCTATTCCCTCTAAAAAATCCTCTCTGTAGAAAGAAGAAGAAGAAGAAGAGGGTCAAGCTAGGTCAAGATTCCATTGTTTCAAGCTTGTTGGGTTTTGTAATCAACATATGATGGCTTATTCATTCATGGATTCCTTCCATCCATGAAGCCCCTATGATTTCCCCCAATTGTGAAGATGAATCCCCAATTATAGTTAGGGTGCCTTCCTATACTGTGGGTATAGTTGTGTGTTGATCCAATTGAGTGGATAATGGTTGTTTGTGATTGTTTATGATGTAATTACATATTTTTAGTATGATTATACATGTATTCTTGATTAACCTAAAATTTTAGGGTGAAATTGATATAGTTTGGTTTTATGCCATGAAAGAGGAAATTGAGGGCTTAGATGTGACCTTTAAAGATTGATGAATTTCTGTATGGATTACTTGAGATTAGAACACCTAGATATGAATTAATTAATTGGTAAAGCTTGTAGACATGAATTGATTAGATTAGGGCATATGAGATGAATCATGATTAGTAGTGTTGAGATTAAGCCTATATGATGATATATGACTAGAATTGCTTAAGAATAAAGCATGTGGTTAGATTGTCTTGAGAATTAGGCATATATGATGATCATGTGAAGTAGTGCTTGATAATAAGACTTATAATTATGAATATTGACTTTTAGGGTTTTGAAGTAAAGCTCATGTGATGAATTATCTATGTTAAGGCCCTAAGAGGGAAGTTGACATAATGATGGTAGACTATTAGATAGAATTGTTGTAGAAGGACTTTACCCACCGAATCTACCTCATGAATGCTTGAATACATGAAGTGATAGAATCACATGAGTTAGGATAATATCCATGTCTAGTGATTGCACCCTAAGTGTGTCGATTGAAAGTAAATTTTGAACCTCAATGAGGTAAAGTATGAGATTATGCTTGTAGTAATTGAACTACTTGAATTATGATTATATCCACGTCTACTGTAGTCATTCCAGATATGTTGATTTGATATGAGCTTTGGCCCTTGAAAGGGCAAGATATGATATTATGCATGTTTTATGAATTTTAGTACATGCTTAAGAACACTTTGAGAGTAAAGTGAATATGTTCATGATCTAGTTGTTGTGTTGTTTAATGGTTATTCTCATATACACATTTATGCATGAATATGATATGATTGGAGGGGTTTTCTCTCTAGATGATGATTCTAAGGTTGGAAGACTAGTCTCACCTAATGAATCTATATGAAGTCATGGATGGTGAAAGGATATTCTCATACATGATCTAATGAGCTACAGTACGAGTTATGTTGGATAGAGTGTCAAGACAATCTTCCATAAATATGAACTTAGGTCAAGACTTGATATGAACTCAATTGTAACTATGATTAGCACCGAGTGGATATTGAATATGAGATGGAAGCTTTTACGCTAGTTGAGTCCGCCTTCCCAATGAAAGCTTTTACCTTAGTTGAGTCCAGCTTTCCAAATGAGTTCATTCTACCTTAGTTGAGTCCGGGTTCCCAAAGTATGAATCTCATAAGATGGAAACCTTCTACCTTAGTTGAGTCTGAGTTTCTAGTAGGAATCTCCTTATCCCATAAATTACGTGCCTCCATAGGTTACTTAGTTATCGGATCCACATAAGCTAAGAGTATGGTTCTACCCTCGGCAAGTAAGACAATCCTTTTTTAGTGTAGGGTAGACACCAGATTCCATGATAAGCTCAGATGTTCTATGTCGGTTAAGGCTAAATTCCCACAACAAGAATATGAATTATGAACTATGGTTACTCAAGAGGCTTTACTTAGTATGGGTAAGATTATGGGGTCTTATTCATGCATTGTAAAAGTGTGCTTTGAATGTATTTATGGTAAGTTCCTCTTATGTTATGATGATCAATGTAATGAATATTGTTATGGCTTATGCTTATAATGTATGCTTAGTTTGGATTGTAGCTTGAAAGGCCCTTCCAATACATGTGTGACTAAAGGTTAATGTTCCCTTCTCTATGAGAAGTAATCTAAGGATGATATCAAAAAGGTAATAAAGGTAAGTGAGGACCTAAAGTGACTTGTTTAGCATGGGTGTGATTATGGGTTCTTATCCATGCATTGCACGAGCTTGTCTTGAGGTGGCTCATGAAGTGTTTCTCTTATGTCATGTTAAACTAGATACTTTCATTATGTCTATGACTATGTTGTTATGTCTTATGGTTATAGCCTATGTCTTATGATGATGTCTCTTATGCTTATGACTTATGTTATTGTCTCTTATGTTTATGGTATATGTCTTATGTTGACTAGTGCCTCTTATATGCTCATGTTGATGATTTATTCTAGCCATCATATTTAGTACATTATTGTACTAATGCATACTTTTTCCTATATTCTTATCAAAAGTAGGGTTCATCGAAATTGACTTCCATCCTCGTGGCTAGGTTCTTTGTAGGAGCAAAGAGTTGAAGATTGGTGAGTCCTCATAGCATCGAGGATAAAACCACCATTTCCTTTATGTCTTTCTTTTATGTTTTAGGCTATTGTATGGGTTGTGTTCCAAGAGTTATTTGAAGTTGTTTAGATGGTTTGGGACAAGTGTAATAAGACTTCCGTTTTGCCTTTATAAAGACTTTGATTGTATGGAAAATATTTTAAATTTCCACACTTTTCTATTATCTTATGTTATGATATGCTAAGTGGCTTACATTGAGTCCTTCGGGGTTTTATGTGCCATGTTATATCTAGGGTATACCCCTGGGTCGTGACAAACTTGGTAATCAGAGCATAAGGTTTAGAATGGTTCTAGGATGTCTCAACCATGTCTTGTAGTCTTGTTCATAAATGTGAATCACACCACATTTATGAATATGAGGCTATTGGATGTTTGGGAAACTTCACTTCTTCATTCTCTAAGTTGTGCCATTAAGTTTAACTCTATTAGGTCTTTCTCCTAATCCATGCCCGTTGGTTTTCAGGATATGAGTACTACAAGGGCTAGTGTTAGAATAAATGAGGAAGACAATGTGGATCAAGGAGTTCCTCCACAAGCTCCAATTGACTTTTTTGAAGAGAAAGTTACAAATGAGAAGGTTAGGTTTGATTTTCAACTGTTGACTTAGGCTGGGATAGAAACTCCAAAATTTTATAGGTCAAAGATGGAGGAAAATCCTCAAGAGTTTATAGAAGAGGTCTCTAAGGTGTTGAACTTTGTGGTATTAACTCCGGTAGACAAGGTGGAGTTGGCTTCTTATTAACTCAAAGGGGTTGCTCAAGTTTGGTTTAATAACTGAAAAAAAGGCTAGACCGGTAGGAATGGGTCCATAGAGTGGGAAGGGTTCAAGAGTGCCTTTCTAGAGAGGTTCTTCCCTTTAGAGATGAGAGAAGCTTTAGTGCTTGAGTTTATTAACCTTAGGCAAGGTAATATGAGTGTTAAGGAATATGCATTAAGGTTCACCCAATTGTCTAAGTATGCTCCAATTCCAGTGTCCGATCCTAGGTCGAGAATGAGTAGGTTTGTGTCGGGAGTGTCTGATTTAATAGTGAAAGAATGTTGTACGGCAATGCTTGATCATGATATTAATATTTCTAGTCTTATGGATTATGCTCAACAAATTGAGGAAGACAAACTTGAAGAAAGGTTGAGGGAGAAAAAGAGGTCTAGAAATAAGAATGGTGATTTCTCTCATGTGAGGTCCTTCGGACAAGATTACTCCAATGCTCCTATGAATAGTAAAGATAAGGTGTCTGACCCTAGACCGCAAGGAATTAGTAGTGAGTCCTTATGGCTTTTTTGTGCTAGGTGTGATAGGAGACATGTGGGTAGATGCCTAGTGGGCTCCAATGTTTGTTTCGATTGTGGTGAGTTGGGCCATAAGATAAGGCATTTCCCAACGGTTTCTAGAAATGAAGAGGATAGTCGTCGTAGGTCCCAACCCTACCTTTCATCCAGTCCAAGTGGTTCAGGTGCGAATGTTCTAAAGAAAAATAGGTTTTATGCTCTCCAAGCTA